>JACXIK010000042.1:33589-45313 GCA_014737385.1 Bombus superbus | reverse complement strand
TATGGAATAAACCGTTACAATGCTTATAGCTATATCGAAGAAGATACCCTATACGTAACAATTCTGTAACCTCGACAGGACCAAACCATGACTCTGGGAAACAGTGTATAACAAACCCGTATTATACATGTACGATGTGCATGTATACGTTTTGCTCATTGTCAACAACATACAAAAAAGGTACTTTTACTTGTCCCCACAACAATATTTTAAAAGCAATTTTTCTATCTAAATACTTCAGATCGAGGAAAGAATACTAAAATTCTACAGGGCATTTTGTTGTATGTAATGAGTGTAGCAGGGACAGATTTAGCGTACTAAACAAGAAAGGAAGTTTATATAAATAGACATATACGTGATGTGCTCTCATTTTCGAGTTATCTATGGTTTATTTTGATATTGTTCCTCTTTACCAGTTGAAGAGCGATAGATTAAAATCAATTCATAAGAGAGAAAAATTTTTTATTGCATAAAGACGAATAAAATGTTTCTCTATAATATAACGAACATAATAATTATTTAAAAAAACGGATGTGTTCTTTTTAAAGAAAAAATTAATGAATAACGAATAAGAATGAGAATATAATTTTAGATAATTAATTATTTGTTAAGTTTCCGGCAGCTTGAATATCCATGATCTTATAATATGTTCTGAGCAACTTCTTCCTTGGTATGTTACCGCTGCTCGGTCTTAATTTCCTGGATATTCGCAAAAACCTGTTTGTACCACTACAGTGAATTTTGTATATACGTGTATATCTCTGACACAATCGCAAGCATAGCTGACACATTCGCCGCTTTGTTCGACGTGTTGCTTGGCAATTTGTTTTGAATATATATATATATATATATACAAGCATAAAGTAAATTAAAATAAATGTTCCAGCAAGTGTTTTAAGGAGAATGTGATTTGCCAAAGTTGATCTGTCTTCGAATAAAAGGAATTAGCATGATTTAGCTCACGATTAAAACAATTTATGTTGACTGGTGTAGAATAAATGATTGGTTCTAAGACATCTTAAAGAGATATTAAGAGAAAATTCCTGGTTGACATTAAAAGAGGAAATAATACCCTTGGGTATTTTATTTAGAAATAAGATTTAGAAAAAAATATAAAAGAAGAGGTACCGATTAAGTGTTGTATGTATTTGGATATTATTTTATGAAATGAAAATCATCGAAATACAGATAAAAGTGACTTACTTAATGAAATAAAAATATTTTGTAACTATTACAGTAAAAATTCGTCGTATATAACACCAATGCACTGTTCGAATGTGATATATAAAATTAAGGATTTATTTTCCAATTTTATATGTTTCTTTGAGAATATTACTAATTATTCCAATTGCTTCTGTGGGGCGTAATTTCTCTAGATTAAAATTAATCAAAAATTATATACGTATTGTATTACTATGTCTCAGGAAAGACTATCTAATCGATTACTTAATTTGAATAAGTTATGTGAAAATTTAAATTACGAAGATATAATTATTGATTTTGCACGAAACAAAGCGAGAATAGTAAACTTTATGAAATAATTGTACTTCACTAAGTTTTGAAATAATAAACATATTAGATACAAGTATTTTTGTTAATATTATGGGGAGGGTTTTTCTCCATTAGATAGATATGTTTATTTCGCTTAAAGACAGAGAACTATAGCTATTTAATTAGAACTTAGTGTAGTAACGCGATACGATCAAAACGCGATACAACTTACAACTTCACGGCAACTCATAGCGACTCGATAACACTTGAGTAGCAATTACTCCACAACTCCTGAGTAATAACTACTGCCACAACTGACTAACGGCTACATTTTATACCACGGCTTTGGTACTCCTCCCACGCACTTGTGTTTTACAGCTTTTGACCTAAGATGGTCAAGTACACCTTTTTTTAATTATCCCATGTCCTAAAGGGCTTTTATTGTTTTCTACCTGCCGGAATTTACCCGATACTACATTATGTACTCAATCATCAAGTCATTATTTTGTTACTATTATTACTAAAAACTTTGTAATTAAAATAGAAATAAATTTTCGTCAAAGAAAGTTATGAGCTGCAGAGGCACATGTTATCTATTTCTAATTTGTAATACTATACATATGTATAATAATATTATTTTGTCAGAACGAGGCTTGTTCCGCGCTCCGCAGTCTCTAGTGCCGCTGTGATTTTAAAAATAAGGTTTTGTTTACGAGAACTGTTTATTATAGAACTAAAAATATTCTCCGGGACGTAAAGTTCTAGACAAATGTTCTTTCTTATTAAATGTCAGAGATAGGAATACCTAATATGATATATCGAGGTTCAATATCGACAGTCAATAAGGAATAACGAATAAAATTTTATTACCTATTATATTTTCATTCCTTATTAATTTTTCTTTCTTTAGAAAAAACAATTATTCTTCTGTTTTTATTCAAAATTATTATCTGCAATTCATTTTAGAGAAAAACTTTCTATTAGTCTATTTGCAATAAAAAGATTCTTCCCTTATGAATCTTATGAATCGATTTACAATTAACAACTAAATTGTAATAAAAGAACATAACGAACGATTAGAATCAAATTCGTAATCTAAAATATTATATAACTGTTAAGTATTTTGAATGTATGTGCATACACATGTATTATATTTCGCATATACACACATTTACGTATTTTATTTTACATATTTTACATATTTTAACATACTATATACACATAAAAATTCACATTATAATAATCGTTATTAAATATTTGTTTAATTAATCTTAAAATTGAAGTACAATTATGAAAAGTTAACAAAAGAATTGCGTTTAAATTTCATAAACAAATCGCAAAGTGACCGATTTACCCACCGATCGCATATAGTCTTGTAGTCTTGAAGCATAACCAATCAACAAGCAACGCTAGCCCATTGTCTTCGCTCTATCAGAGGTGTTGTAGAGTTCGATACTGTTTAATCGTCTTTCGTATTCGAGACGGCGTACAGTGTACTTCATACAAAAATTTACTGAATGTTATAATTTTTGAATTTACCAAACATTACTTGGTAATAAGTGCTAAGTGGAGAACAAAATTTGATTAGAAACTTTATTTGTAAAGTTTCTGCAAAAATCCGTATACATATTAGTTTTGTATAAATAATTTTAACCTAATAATTTATTCTAGGGTGGATGGTGTAGTACATTAATCAGAAAGGAAATTATTCTTCATGTAAAAGTAAGTCATAATAACAAATACAGTTTTCTTATTTTATGTTTTTTGTATTTTCATTACATTTTTTATTTTCATATACATAACCGTGTTCCATTTAGAGAAGAATTTACTTTCTCAAGGACTTTTTATACAAATTTAAATAATAACTACTACTTTTGATGTCTTATTTTAACCTTTGTCCTTATTTGTTTGGGCTACTGTATCGCTTATTTCTTTTTAATGTTTACGTTGTTCACGCGCTGTACTAATTTTGTGTGAATAATTTGGAAACATATGAGGTTTTGCAAATCAAATGATTTGATATAGGAAATTTTTAATTTTCATAAAATAGTTCTGAACTGCCATGATTGGGTGAAAACAAAGAAGTTCGGAAATGATACATATAATAGAGTAAACCGCTTCGCAAATGTACGTTGAGAGAATACATTACATGTTTAATTTCTCGTACAGTTCCGTATGATTTTCTTGTAAACTAATCATGTTTCTTCTAATATTAGTTGTTTTTTGTACTTTTGTTTCATTTATCTGATTGGACATAATTTCTTAAGAATAAGTTTTTATAAATTCTTTTCTTCTGTATTAATGTTACTTTTTCTTTTCTAATTCTTCTTTTATTACACACTGTCACATTTCAATAAGAAAAATTCTATTTATTTAATATTATTCATGTTTATTTCTACATAAAATTATTTCTGGCCTATTTATACTTAGGTTAAAACTCTTTAAATTTGTTAGTAGAAAACAAACATAGCAAAGTTTTTAAGTTGTTCATAGGTTATTATAATTTATGAATTTGTTTGAATTGCTATTCTTCTATGGTAAAATGCTCTTAATCTAATGCTGTTTTTGCTTTTTAATAAAATTTGTCAGTCCTCATAACTACTTTCCTTTGTCAGTAAAATAACCATTTAATTGTTTTTAAATGAATTTTGTTGTAAATGCCAAATACTGTATCCAATTTATTTTTCTTGCACATATTATACATTTTGTTTTCATCTGTTTTGTATTTTATGATGTTTCCTGCATTCACTGATCACTCTTGTCTCCCTGCTATTCTAACTTGTTCGATTATTCTTTTAGTTATTAATAGCAGTTTCATAACTAAGTAACTGACTTTAATTATTTTTTCTGTGTTTTTAGCATATTTATATACTTCACTATAGGTAGATTATTCTATCCTTTTTTTCTTTTTCCCAGTAAGTATCTCTTTTATTTATTTTATTATTGTTTACTCTAATTTATTATTATTTATGTATCATTGGCTTCATATCTTTATTTGAGTTTATCGTTTGTGTAATATTTTCCAATGTTTTCCTGTCTAATTATATGTTCTACCATATATGCTAGTTTTAACATATAGTTTATGTCTCATTATATTATTTCGTGTTCTAAGTCTACTCTTCTTGTTTCTAATCATATATTCTGATATTGCAAGGTATTTCAGTATGTATAATATTCTTTTCAAGGAATCTATTTTTGTTTTATTTATTTTTGTTGAGTAATGGAAACCCCATACTCCTATCCTATATACTGTGTATGGTTTACTTTGTTGTTATGTCAGATTACTATCAAAGCATTAATTTCTATCAACACTATGAATGTTTTCGCTGTAGTATTGGTTGAGCTATATATATTTTTCTTCTTGTACAAAATGTCAAAAATTGCCTTTATTAAATCAATTCATATATTGATCATTACTTGTGGACCAATGGATTCCTAAACTCAAAAATGTTATATTTCATTTTCATATTCATCTTTATGTTCATGAAATACCATTAGAAGATACAAGAAGAAGGTCAGAAAAGGGTGATGCCCTGAGACAAAGTTTAACCTATTTATCTTCAAGATTGTTTTGGGTTCTTCTACTTTATCTCTCATTTACAATCTTTTTATAATGATAGTTTCCCCCCTACTTTTCTTCTTTTAATTTTGTCTGACTCTTCTAGTACCTTACTTCTTTTTGTAAGTTTGCTTCTTTCTTCTGCATATTTTGCTTTGTTCTTATGCTCATTTTACTTTATTTTCTCCTATCTTTTTTCTATATTCTGATATTTCTCTATTATAATATAAAATCTCTCTTAATTAATCTTAAATCTTTCTTACCTTCTTTAATTCATCTTTCATATTCCTCATTCCCCTCAGCATTATATGTACCTTCTGTAGGATATAAAGTTTAATTTAAGGTCGTTCCTTCATTTCCTTTGTTGTATAACTGTATTTTCTTTGCTTGTATTTATTGTTGTTTATTTTTTGTCTTCTACTGCTATTTTACTCTTTATGATTTATTTTAGTGACCTTTCTCTCATGTTTCTTTCTTGTTATTATTGTTACAGTTGCCCTCTTGAGCTTCTTTTATTTGGTTATAGTCTCCTAAAGTCTGTCCTACTTTTTCTGATCTTCCACTAAATTCATTGCCAGAATTTTTATTTTCTTGTTTTCCTTTTATTACACTCCATATTGTTTTCTTAATGCCAATTGCATGAATTTTGCAATATGGGGCCAACTGTGAAAATTCACAACTAAACATGAAAAGTAATGAAATAACTCTGGAAATCAATGTATATGAAAATTTTCTTTCAAACCTTACTTTTCATATCATATTTAAGTGTAATTGTGAAATAAATTTTAATTTTTATATCCTTATTTTGTGTTATATCACATATTTATAATTCTTAGTATTATAATAATATAAGGAAATGACATTTTGGTAAATAAACCAAGGAAAATTATTATTATTTTTAATACTTACATATGTATACACATATGTATACATATTATTTTGTCATGAAATTCAATACACACCTCAATTTAAACAAAAGAAGAAAAGGAAGTAGAATTTGTTATAAAAGCTGAAAATTTTCACATTAATGCTCCTGGTATGAAAGGCACTGCATTTTCTATTCACGTTTTAATTATATTTCCAATTATTCCGATTTTTCTAAGTGCATTTTTACGCATTTTTGCATATGCAATTTTTCCCCTATTTCCATTTTTGTTACAATATTAAATTATCTGTTAAAATTTTTAATTGTCTGATAAAATTTAAAAAATTGAAAAAAGTCTATTAAAATTCATTTTTTAGGAAATTATTTCAAGAGTCCTTGTTGCCAGAAGTTTAAAGTGAATGGATTTTGTAATATGCAGAGAAACTGATTCCTGAGTAAGATGAAACTTCATAAAGTCTTTACTATGGTGCTTTGGTAAGTTTGTTTCTTTATTTGCCTTTAATTATGGAATGCACTGTACCATTTAAAGAAGGTGATAAATTCCATTTATGCATTATCTGACCTATTCGTTATTTCGAATTACAAATGAAAAGAATAAGTTTCATTTTTGTTTTGTTTTATACACACTTACATCAATATGTATGTTATTTAAATTCTATTGTAAGTGATTAGTGTCACGCATGATGTCAATTTTTGAACATATACACTTACAGACACAGTTTCAAATAGCTGCTTTGATGCAAAGATAGAGTCATCTACGTAACGTCACATGGGGACAAAGTAATGATGAAAGTATTTACCTTCAAAGCAATGTATAAATATCTATGGAAGACCTTGAGGCCTTGAGATAATATGTGGCTTCAGCACGAATGAGTCACTTTCTTCCAAGATTTCCACAAGGGTGTCTCGTGGAGTTAGACGTTATTAGATGGAGTTAGAACGTGTAGCTTCGGATACCGCAATTTTAGTCTCTATGATTGATGCTGAGATCTCCCATGATTCCACTCCTCACATTTTCCAGCACTTTGCACCAGTGTTGTTTTTCTTAGGATCTTAAGATATCAATATTTTGTCTTGAGCGAACCCAAGTGAGCAGTGCTAAATTGTGTAAATTAAAGTAAAAAGATTACAAATTTTCAAGTTTGAAGATGTTTCGTATTTTTATAGTAACAGCTATGTATTTTTTACATCTTACATACCGATTGTTCACACATTTCGACCAATTCTTCTATAATTTGAATGTAATATAATGATCGATATGACGCAAGCAAATTGCAACACGCATACTTAGACTCATGTTCATTTTTCTACGGATACCATTTTATTTTTAGTTTCCGTGTTTTGTGTTCATCAACGAATGTATAGGCCTATAAAAATGTCTTTCTTAATTTTTGCGGCTGGTGATACTGGGTTTATTGTTTTTGTTTATTTGGCGGTTGCGCCGTTTTTATTTATGCGATAGTTTGTACAAAGTTTTCTATGACTTCTAATTTAATATATAGTGACGGTAGATATTATTCCTATCTGTTAAATTAGGATTTTGTATTCTTTTTCGTTCAGCTCAAAACTTCGTCTTAATAGCCAAGTGTTGATGTTATACATAGCAAGAATATTTCGTATACCCACTTTGCAGAACCATGAACAAAGATACAATTTTCAGGCCTTCACATATATTTCAATTACATCTTCCGTATTTAATTTTTGCAAAAGTATTTTGAAAAGGTTAAAACGTTCCTTTTTTATTTTTACTGCCTGCAATTGGTATCGATAGGTATAAATATCTGCTGCCTAGTCAAGATAGTCATCTCGTTCCCTTGTCCCTCAAACAAATTGATGCCCTTTGTCCAGATACATCGGTATCGACACGTGTTGTTTGTCTCCCGGTTTGAGTAATTCTGCTGTCGTTATTTTTGAGGACCAAACTACGTTATATGCCGTTTCTTCTGTCGCGATGGTCTGTGATTCTGAGTGCTTGCTGTTTTTTTGATAGTTTTTATTTTGTTCACCCGGAGTTTGTAAATAATGCTCCATGGAACCTTGTTCCCTTCTGTGACCACGACGCTTCGTAATAATTTAGGTCATGCCAAGTCATAATTACCCTCTAAGTGCACGTATACTTAACAGAAATTCAAATTCGATTTTCTTGGAAACGAGGCTTCGAATTTCATTCTTTTTTCCCGACATATTTTTGAACGAAGAATAACGTTTTAGCGGCTTGTACTACAATTTTCTGGATACCCTGTGTGATGATGAAGTTACCTATAATATCATATATCAACACATTTGATAGTTTGTTTTCTGTAAGTTCCGACACAATATGTGAAACTTTTAATAATATTTGCCTCGCAGTAACAATTTATTGATCGAAGGAAATAATAGTATCATTTTCTCGGCTATTTTACACGAGCTGTGTGTCATACGTGTTACACGTAACACGTTAGAACAAAATAATTTTAAATTTCTTCCAGCTTCGAACTTTCGTATGCTGAATCGAATTAATTACGAGCAATAGTTTGCAGCTAGTGTACATTAAAAATAAGAAATTTTTTTGCGGAATTCACAAATCGTGTAACAGTTGTATGATTTTTTTTCTTCCCAATTCTTTATGAACAAACGAATGAGGCGTTGAAGGCTGCTCTTTCACATAATGTTCAACCATAATCTTTGCTTATGTAACGGCTGACTTTATCCAACGATTATTCATCAGTTGAAGTCCAAGTATATTTTCCAGAAATATCATTTCGTATATTTTGAATAATTGTTTTGCAGTAATCTTGTGAGTAATCTTTCCCTAGCGTTGACTCGCTGGAAAAATTTCTGTTTGCGTTTTTTTCTAAAAACTTATCAATGCTAAAATTGAAACAGAGTTAGTATTCATTAGCAATAACTTAGACTTAAATAAAGTACAGAAGCCGCAGCGTGGCGATGAAATGTAGTCAAGCACGAATGTAATAATCGAGTATATACCATTGCAAGCTTTGTATTTCATTGGTGGCTCAGATTTTTAAACACGCAGCCACTTAAACCGTTTTCATGGACGCGAAAATAAAAATTATTGTTGCCCACGGAGTATCGCTATAACAAACCGACGAACTATCGATGAACACAGAAGTATCCGAGTTCTCCGAACGTGGCCGTCGACTTTGATATGCAAAAAAAAAGAAAAAAAAATAGACAGGCTGGAATGCAAGGAGTGCAGCAAACTCTTTGATAAGCCGATAACTCAAAAAGTAATTAATTAATGACGTTTTCGGAGTGTTTGGCTGGCCGATCCCCGAAAATATTCGCATAATATTAGCATAACTTTGATTTCTATGCTCTATACTTGAAATAAACACGGATAAAACGATAAAAACATTTTGCAGTGTATCGAACTATATCGTATGTGTGTCAGAAGATAAAAAACTTTTGATATAAAACAAACCGCTTTTTAAATATAAGAAGAAGTGCTGAAAAAAGTGAATTTTCATATTGTAAAAATATGTGGACACCTTATAAATTAACGTTAGAAAAACTAAAATGGCTATACTTTTTTTTATAAAAGTTCAATATTTTTTACGATAAACTTTTTGTTCAATAGCTTGTTTGTGTGGCGATTTCCGCATACTGAAGATTATTTTGTATTGATAATCGATACTGTAAATTATCTCCCTATTAAATGAATTTTCTTCAGCATTTATTGTTAATTATTGTTTTTGTATCACTGTATTTTTTACTAATTCTATGAAACACTCGTTGTCTTAGTTCTTTCGTAAATTTTGAATTCATTTTTGTTTGATTTCCATAACATGTCTTAAAATCATTGAAATTGGAGAGGATGGAAAGTTTCTTTAAGTTCTCTGTTCATTTTATTTCACGAGTCGTAATTAATGGATTACGGTTTACTTCGCGGACGATACGAATATCTTGCTGCCCCTGTCGTTTTGTGTTTTTTACCCGTTTTTGACAGATCTTCAGCGAAGTTGGGAAGAGCTCGATACTTTAATTTGTCTCTAGAACGAGCAATAAATCTAGGAACTGTTTACAACATGCCAAAGATACTCGGACGACTTGCTAGTCCCTAGTGTAAATATAAGATTATTTATGATGGGTCCCTAAGTCTATTGAGTGTTCCAAGAAGGATCTGTGCACACATGATGACCATCTCGATCGCGGGGTAGTTTACGGTTATGTCTCGCCACGCAACATTCTCTCCACGTTCCATTTTCTAAACGTTCGTGGTCCTGATCACGTAGGCTATTGTTCACCTCAGGATTGAAGAGGATTTATGACTCCTTAGGCCTCTCGAGAAGTAACGAACGTTCGAAACGCGACACCGGCCATGTACTGCAATCTTGTAGATATTCACGGTCTTGCAAGACGATCTTTCTGTGACAATGTAATACTAAGGAAACCGTTCGGACTAGGCCCCGCTGTGACGTAGGCTCGCAACACGTTGGACAATCAACTGGTTGTCAATTTTTTTTATTTTTTTATTTATTTTATTTAAATTTTACAATTTATCCAGTAGAATAGTTACGCCCAGCGGGGTTCCATCTCCCAGGTTGTTTATTGGATTTCTATTGTGAGGTCTGTGGGATGCTTCTTCTTAAGTCGTCGTTCTATTATGGTTTTGTTCGTTTCAGCAACCAGCTGGTTTGGGTGTGTTTCCAGTCTTTCTTTATATTTTTGACTGTTAGAATTTTTAAGTCTTTTGTGGGTCTTCGTTTTTGACGTACCATGGGGCGTCAACTATTGTTCTTAGAATTTTTGCTTGTTCTGTTTCTATTTTATTTGTGTGGCTCATTGCTGCCGCCCCCCATAGTGGCACTCCGTATGTCCAGATTGGCTTAATTATTGTATTATATATTTTTAGTTTATTTATTGCGCTTAATTTGGATTTTCTACTGGTTAACCAGTACATCTGCTTTCATTTTTCTCGTGTTCTGTTTATAATTGATTTAATGTGATGCTTCCATGTAAGGTGTGTGACTAAGTGGATTCCTAAGTATTTGACTTGCTTTGTTTGTGTTATGTGGGCGTCATTCAGTTGGATAACTGGTGTTCCTTTTCTGAGTGTAAATGTTATGTGGTTGCACTTACTAGTGTTCGCTTTTATTTGTTTATTTTGCAGCAATTTTTCTATTTTTGTGATGTGTTCTTGTAGTAGTATGGCAGCCGTTTCTGGATTAGCGTGCCTCACTAGTATAGCCGTATCGTCCGCGAATGTCAGTATTTTGCTATTGGTAGTTGTTGGTATGTCTGCCGTATATAGTGTGTATAGTATCGGTCCTAAGACGCTTCCTTACGGTACTCCTGCCTTGATGTCTTTAATTTCAGAATATGTGTTTTTATTTTTACTACAAAGGTTTTATTAAGTATGGCCTAAGTAGTTTGTAGATTTGTTCTGGGAATTGCTTTATGACAGTTTGTAGAAGTTTTTCTTGGTTGACTTTGTCGAATGCTTTTTCGATGTCCATGAAGAGAGCTGTACAATATTGTTTTGTTTCTAGCGTTTGTAAGATTTCGTTGACGAGTCTGTGCATTTGTCCTATCGTGGAGTGTTTGCTCCTAAATCCGAATAGGTGGTCCGGTATTAGTTTTCCTTTTTCTATAGTTGGTTTTTTAGGCGGTTATATATTATTTTTTTCTAGTATTTTGGAAAACGCAGGTAGTAACGATATTGGCCTGTCGGAAGCAGTTAGGTGTGGGTCTTTGTTTGGTTTAGGTAACATTACGATCTGTGCTATTTTCTATAGTGCAGGAAAATACTGTATTCTTAGGAATGCATTAAATATTATAGTTGTTA
>JACXIK010000042.1:0-31215 GCA_014737385.1 Bombus superbus | reverse complement strand
GGGCCTCGATGAATATTGGTGGTGGTTTTGTAGCATGAGTTGAGGTTTTTCGTGTCGGGTCGATGTCTATTTCTTCTGTAAGTGAGTTGAAGGAGTTTCTTAGTGGTATATTTTGCAGCCATCACTGCTTTTTTGTGTCTGGGTTTCTTGCGGCGCTTGTGCCTGGTATTATTTTGCGTTTTTTGTTAGCCGTTACTATTTTCCAGTTTTCATCTTGGTAGTATCTTTCATTATCGTGGCTGCTCTCCTCTTGTCTTCGCTGCTCTTCAGTTTCCTCAGTAGTCATGTCGTTTTGTTTTTTATTATATTGTTGTTGTTTTAGGCCTGGCATATCTACAGTCCTGTCTATGTAATACGTTTCACCTTTGGTTGTAATTTTTATTGTTAGTATTTGCTGTTGCATTGCTGAACCTGCCCCTCACTAGCACTGTTCGTTGAATTTATTTCTCTTTGGATCACTTCTCTGGAGCACTTCACTGGAGCACACGCCTGTTTACCTCGACTGCCCGAGCAGAATTCTGGTTGTCAATTATATGTTTTTGAAAGAAAGACAACTTATGGTAAGCCTCACGGCGTAATACACACTCCAAGAGGACATGTTAACATGCTCTATAAGGGGAAATGTTACTATATTTTGTGTTTTTACTATAGGGGAAATGTAAATATATTTTATGAATTATATATATTATGTTAAACGCACAGGGAAAATCGCTGTTATAAGTTATAGAATATTAAATGACTGATATTATATGAAAGTTATAGAGGGAAACCTAATAGAATCTTGTTATATCTTTTATTAATTGCTATTGACGTGTTTTGACAGCAGAGTAATAAAGTATAAGTCTACTGAATATTTTATTGTTTTATTCCTTACTGAATTTTGGAAATAAATCTTCCTTCAAGTAAAAGTTTTAAGTAATAATGCAATTGACAGAATTCTGCTATTACGGCAAACAAGTAATTATACCGTCATAGAAATTACAAAATTTCTTAGTAGAAGTGGAAAGATAGCAATATAATTGCTTAGAAGTTCTACAAAATATAACACAAGCAAGAGCAGAGAGCTATTGTCAAAGAAGGATTTGCTAAAATAGTAGATCTTGCGATAGACTGTTCAACGTATTTTGCAGTGATGTAAACGTTTGGAACACCCAACACTGCAACGTTTAATATTATTCACATGTCAACGTAAAGAAATATGTATAGAATTCATGAAGATAGTGTACGGTATATAGTGTAGGAAACAGTATAGGAGACATTAAAGAAAAGTTGTATTTAGCGATGAAAAAGAATCCGACTTCGATGCAATCCGTCTAGATGGGTGGAATTGTAGAATAGACAAGAAATTTCTAGCCAACGATGTGCTATATGCTATATTGTAATTTGTCGCATATCAACATATGTTGGAAAAGCTGTGACAAATCCAAAGATATGGATATTGGCCGAGAACTTTATGCAGATTGTCCAATGACACAGCAACGTTTTGAACTTGTAATATCTATTTATACGATGAGGAATTTGAATAATTTGAAAAACTCATACTCAGAGTAATCAAATAATAAAAATAAATGGTACAGTATAAAACGATTATAAGTAAAAAAAATAAAAAAAGAAAAGTAAAAGTGAAAAGATTAAAAACGATAAACTTGCGTTTTGAGGTTTGAGACGGAAACGGGAAGAAGATGCACATGATATGCTTAAAATGTGCAAAATTATATATAGAAAAGAAAATTTTGACGGTTTCAGTTTTTCGCTCGTGTACTCTAATCAGATGACCACCTGAATAGTTTCCAAAGGAAATGGATCCAATTATTGCTGTCAGATATACAGTACAGCACACATCAATTTTTTAATCATGGAGAGGAGATTTTCATTATTTCACAAACGAATACATTTGTATACTTCAAATGTAGAATGATGCTTCACCTTTAAAGAAACTATATCCAAAATTTGAACATGTTTCTCTTGATATAAGGATTGTACAATGTAATATAGCAACAATGGTATAAAATAATGTCAAGTTTCAATTTGAATAAACGAACAAATGAAACATTTGCTTGTGTAATATTCACAAATAAAATTATAAGCGGTGACATCGCTGGAAAAAGTTATAAGATGTAAAATCTTCTTGAAGAAAGTTGATGAACATCTCAAAAACATTCGAAAATCGGATATATTAAACGCGTCCGCGCATTTATCGAAAATCAAGTTGTTCGCGACACATTTACTACAAACGTATTTGCATTTTGTTGCACAGAAGAATGCAATTCGCGTAATTTGATCTCCAGTTGTTAAACACAAGCACAAAATTTCACCACTTTGAGTATAAACAACACACTCTATAATTTCTCCATACAACAATCTTCATACTGTTGAAAGCTAGCTATAATAACATTATAGGTGACAGTACGATCAATACGATACAGCAGTACGTCCCAAGCGTACCCGTGGATACTTTGTCAATAGCTACGTTTCTCGCTAAACACAGGTGTCGAGCTCATTCAAATTTTGTAGTAAATGTCAGTATTACTTCAGAAATAATATAAATAATATAAATAAAAAGTAAATAGTTGTAAGAGTTTATAATTGAATAATAGAAGTATCTAACGCTTCTTTCCTCTCGGGCTGTTGGCGATAATTTAATTCACAAATCAAAGCTAATTTAATTCAGCATTCAAAACTGTCAGTAGACAATATGCAAAGAAAATCTTGAAGACGCTCAATCAAACAAGTTTTAAGCGAAAACATATTTAGCACTCCCACCCAAGACTGCAATCCTTATATAAAAGCTACAATTCTGCTTACAAGTGCAATTTCAGTTTGGATTTAAGAATCCTGTAAAATGTCCTTTCTACTATTTGAGTTTGTTGGAACAATATCGTCAAATATAAACTTCCTTAGAATATATAGAGTATATTGTCCTAAATATAGGGAAACTTTTTGTGAAGTGTACTACCAGTTGCTTAAGCTCAACTCCTTTTGTGAAACTACTGAAGCAAATGTTGCATTGCAGTACCGTAGTAAATTTAGATACCAAAAATTTGATCTATATGAACGTTTACTGAACTCGATGTACGATTTATTACCGCTGTGAAATATCTGCATGTTCTAATAGAAATACTCTTGAGATGATGATGCTTAAAGGAAAATGTACTAGAATCGCTATATCTTAAATATATTTAATGACCGAGTGGCGAATGAAGATACGTATTGAAGTCGTGTACAAGTTTCCGCAAAAGTGATGACACCTTCGGATAAGATTGCTCAGAATCATTGAAAAAAATGAGGCCCTAAGTAGATGGAAAAGAAGAGAAAATATGGAACACAAAGAGCTGATCACAGTCATCCGTGTTAGGTGACAATTAACTATACCGTCTTTGCAGAATATTGTAACAGATTCTAGTGTATTTGACCATATTGTATTTCGATGCATACTATTTCTTCAATCACGTATTTCTAATAGAGTAGATAGAGGAACAGATACTTATAATGATCTTAACTTAAGAAAGGAGGAACTCCGTGTGATATAAATTTGGAGCGGGAACATATATGAGCTCTCTATTTTTAGATTAAATGTTGTTTAGTCTGAACGAAATTTATATTTCAAAACGTGGCAAGTGAGAGAAGAGTGAAACAACACGTCATTTTCGAAAAAAACGTCATTTTATGGAGAGATTCTTTCAACATGATAATGTTTAATACAGTTAAATCTACTGAAACTATTATCTTTCAGAAAATATTCAAGCCTTGAATTGGTTCGCATATTTATCAGATCTGAGTACTACAGAAAGTATTCGGGTAGATTTAGTCAGGGATGTATTCGCAGAAGGAAGTCAATCATTTCAAACAGTAAGATTAAATTAAATTTTAAAGTTCTGGGAAAATAATATAATTTAGCAGAAAAATGTTCGAAAACTGAGTATATAATCGAAATATAATAAATATCTTACAAGGGAAATAAAACATGAAATATTGTAAATAACGAATAATATGTTTGTTTTGCAACATATTTTGCATAATTTTTTGTATCATCTTGTTACCTCCGGTTTACGTTATATTTATATTTTTCTCCATAATTTTCATAATGTATTTATGAATTAAAATGTATTCTCATAATCTATGTTTTACCAGTGATTTTCTACATGTTCAATGAGATGTGCACTATAGAAGGTGTACAAAATATATGTTTTATTTATCTACAGCTACAAACTAGAATATCGAGCATGTTATCTCTTTCCTACGAATTGTAAAATGATAAATTATAATTGATGAATTGGTAAATTATAAAAGCATTACAACTAATTTCACCAGTATAGCATATGTTCAAGATTTGTCAGCCCTTTTTGTGACGTGCAAACTGTCACAATGAATATCATAATGAAATAGCTAAGCGAGAAGCATCCAAGCTTTATATTTAATTTTATTGTGGATCCAATCTTCATCGGTCCTGTAGAGGCCTCAATCGTTCTGGATTGGAACGTAGTGTGACGTCCATACAGGTTATTGTATCTGTTATTGATAACGTCGGTCCCCACAGGTTAAACATGTTCAAAAACACTATGTGCGAATGTATTCTTGAGCATTTAGGTAAACTTTTATGACCTTTGCTCGCGAGCATTGGTAGCTCAGGTTCTCAGACCCCAACGGACACATTGGTGGTACCCGGTGAGATAGATTTTTCGAACGCACTGTATACAACAGCCAAGTCAAAAACGCAGTCATTTTTATCGTACGAATCTAAATAATCCCACTAATCTCGTGTCATAATGATATAATAAGAAATATGAAAAAATGATATTTCTCTTAACCTGATAATTCACTGTCAATTGAATAATGTCAAAAGTTGATCATTCGGGTTTTTTTATTTATGATGTCAAAAGTATTCAGGGAAAGTTCCGTCACCGAGCTAACACCGCTGAGCAGTTTACGAATAATCCTTGGATATATAGAAGCAATTACTGTTTATGACTTGCATGGCCAAATTTTTATGTTCTTTGTTTGGGACCGATGCCATTGTACTCGCGAACAAATATTCACTATGGAAATATCCGCCAGAGGGGCCGTCTTCTGCAACTTTACATTGCGACGAGTCCTTGAAGCTGTTTGCGAAGTGGTAGCAAGTAAAAGATTTCTATTGGAGGACCTGTTGATTCAGCCAGTGGGCACCGATCATTAGACGAGCGCTTTGCACCAATAGCCTCTGGTAAGACTGAGGACGGATAGCGATCGTATGGCGCGCAGTTAAGAACAGAAATTTACAGGTTACGATCGTAGAAGAGATTTATTAAAGAAAAGAAATATTAAATAATAATACTTAAATAATAAATATAATAATATTAATATAATAGCTAAAATGACAAATATTTTGATCATAATAATATACTATAATGATAGAAGTTAGAACACAAATGTTTGTGACATTGTGAAAAGCTTTCGAATATATAGAATAACTGAAATCCTTAGAATTTATCTTATTAATTAAACCGACTGAACCTATACAGACTAGACCATCCCAGGAATTCCGTAGATAAACCTTAAATGGTAGGCCCAGCAAAACTAAGAATTCTGCTCCTATCTAGCTCATTAAATTATGAGCAATTCTTGAATCAACGTGTTGTTGAGTTATATATACAGTTACATGCAAAAGTTTCTCACTACATCGTTTTACAATAGAAATCTTATAATATAATGGAGTTAACCTGTTCTTTATCGTAAAATATTGTTAATATTTTGTAGCCATGCCTTTTGCGGGGATAATAGCAGTAACGTCGCCGTTTTTCTTTAAAGTATTATTTTGAGCGGGCCAGGTCAGAATTTCTTTATTTTTGGAAGATAATTACAATCTAACAGGAACATTTCTATCCGAGCGCCGATGTTGACAATGCGGATGATATCTCATTGTCTCACCTTCTCTGAGGCACCGCTCTCTTCCCAAATTCATTCCCGGAACGACGAGACTATCGGATTCCGCGAGGAGACCCCCTCGAGACCCCTTGGGACCGCTCTAGAATTAGACTCTCCACCGTCGCCTGGAAATGACTAACCTCATTTTCGAGAATACGCATTGTGTTACACAGGAGCGCGTGACTCTTTTCCAGGCCGGATATCCCTTTGGCGGCAACCTTCCCGTTGCTGCGACTCAGCGCCAATCAGTTGTTCTTTATGGGATGCTTACCTGAGCCCATGAACGTAGGTATCCTTCAGGCTTTTAGAGGGCATAAATAAATGAATAAATGAATAAATAAATAAATAATAAATAAAATAGAATAACTAAATTAATAAATAAATAATCGAAAGTCAATAAAAAGATAATAGATAAAATACTGAAATATTGAACTTCTAGACGGGTAATTTGAATAAATAAATAATAAATAAGTAATTAAATAAATAAATAATTAATTAGTCAAACATAAAATTATAACTATTCGTCTAGAAGTACATTGCTAATCTTGATGGAGTTCTGAAACACATTAATTGCAGTCATTTTAATTTCCTTCTTGCTAAATCCCATAAAGATGAGATTTTCCATGGTCCTTGGAGTCACTGCCCCTCTGCTGCCCAGTACGATCGGTAAAACCTCCCCCTCTTTTAAATTGTACTTGTTTAATAGGTAATTGAGGCAGCCGTGGTACTTATCCATTTTTTCCAATTCGGCTTTTTGGAGGTAATCTTTATTCTCGTAGCGGATCGTCACGTCGACTACGAGAAGCCGTACCTCGTTTTTAACTACGAGGTCCGGCTTGAATAGATTACCTCCACTTGCATGGATGTAGCGAGGAAAAATAAACTTTATTAAAAATTCCATTTTCTGTGCCGGTTTAAGCGCTAGCTTCCTTATTCTTCGTATTATGCTTATAATTTCCGGCATGAAGAGTCCGCAGCGCAAGCCTATTTTGGTCCCCAGGTATTTAAATACTTCTTCCGGCTCTGCGGAAGGTATATCAATACTCTTTATCTTTATCTGTGGATCTTTCAATATCCATGTGTCCTTCCTAGGTCTTATTTGGAAGGACAGGCTTTTTCCCACAGATATATTCATATCTAGTTTCTCTAGATAGTCCTGCAATAGGTTGATCTGCTGTTGCGCTTCCGCCTTTTCTTTGCCGAGAAGTACCATATCGTCTGCAAAGGCAAGCACTGGGATTTTATTTTCCTCGCTTATGTTAACGCCGTCGAATTTTTCTTCGATCACCTCCAGCAGCGGTTCCAAACATAGGTTAAACAAAATCGGGGACAGAGGGTTGCCTTGTTTGACACCTCTGAGGATCTCTATCTGAATTTCCTCTTCTTTTCTTATTTTTATTTTCGATCTACATCTATTATACATCTCTCTAATTAGGCCGATTATTGGGGCTGAGATCCCCTTTCTTCTTACGCATGAACCGATCACTGAATGCGGAATAGTATCAAAAGCTTTGGAGATATCCACTATTGTGAATATCCCTCCTTTATCTCTCTTGCTATGAGCTAAGACCGCATTAAATAATTCGATGTTTTGTTTACATCCGTTTTCGGATGTAAAGCCTTTTTGCCTAAGGTTTTGATTAATTACTTTCCTCAACCTTATATCTATCATTTAAGAGAAGACGCGACTCAGAATGGAGCCTATAGAATGGACCCTCCAATTTTCGGCTCTATTTAGGTCATTGTTTGCCTTTGGGATGAGTGTGGTCCTGTTTTCTTTCCATTTAGTGGGAAAGTGAGAACATTAGCATAGCATGTTATACAACTTTGCTACTACTATTGGCAGGCCCGGAATCTGTAGATGTTTCTTCTGTATACCATCGGGTCCTGCAGCTGTTTTGTTTCGCAGCTTTTTTACTCTCTTGCTAACTTCTTCCGCGGTAATCGGTGGGAAAACCTTATCGATGTGGTGTACGGTCAATTTATTTAGCAGGATGGTATTTGATGGTCCAGCTGTTCCCCAAAGTTTCCGGTATAGATCCTCTATATCCTCTGCTGCTGGAAGCGATTTAGGCTTTTCTAGGAATCCTAAATCACCGTTGATAGCGACATCCGCTAACTTCCTAAGGCATTCATTAAATAATTCCTGGCAACGCGCATAGTTGAATCTTTTTCGTTGATTCTTATTCTTCTTGTTCCTCTTCGTGTTTACATTGTTCCTTGAGTCTTCTGTTCTTGCTCTTAAGTCTTGAGGTTTGGTTTTTTGTACGTTCTTTGCTAGTAAAGCTCCATATAGAGTCTTATTTATAAATTCATCTAGTTCAATTTTTAACTTATTTACATTGTTAAAATTATCGGCCCATATACTTTTGAGCTGATGGTACATGCCACTAATTTGAGGAGGTACCTCGGTAACTTTCTCGATTTCTATCCTCAGGTTCTGTCGCCATTCCTCAAATGTATCATCGTTGTCCTCGTTGGAGTCGGTATTATCTGATGAGGCGTTGAAATTAACGAGATTCGAGATTCCGTCCGGATCTTAGGTTTCCTCTTGTACGCTGACGTTTTCGTTTATTAATTTAAATTCTTTCCTCTTATGTCGGATCTGGTCTGCTGTTTTAGTTGTCAGGTACTTACTTATTTCTTTGTTAGGATATTTATAATTTTTATATTTTAGGTTGAGCTCTTTTAGGAGCTCGATCTTAGATTCTGACCAAATCTTCCTCCTATTTGTGTTGGACGAACCCGTTGAGCTGGACATCTGCCTCTTCTGATTTCTTATGGTGGGATGAGCGTGGCGCTCGTGTGTCGATAGACCTTTCTGAGATTGAAACCTCATCGAGCACACTTCGCAGACGAGGGGAGCCTCCTGGTTTCTCTGAATAGGGCCTGTACACTTTGGAATATGGCACTTTATGCCATGCAATTTCGAGAAACCCCTGTGGCATCTGTTTGTCCAAATCATTAAGTGTCATGAAGGAAAAGTGGGCTTCCTTTTCCTGGCAGATGGGACAAACAATCATGCCACCA
The DNA here is from genome assembly GCA_014737385.1 of Bombus superbus. Taxonomy (NCBI): domain Eukaryota; kingdom Metazoa; phylum Arthropoda; class Insecta; order Hymenoptera; family Apidae; genus Bombus; species Bombus superbus. The sequence goes on along the minus strand of JACXIK010000042.1, from coordinate 22,281 downwards.
ATTAAGGGGACTGTTACATTATAAGTGTGGTTTAACTCGTAGTCCGTGGACGCGCCTGGGTCGTTGCCAATGGTCCCCTCCCGAGCGGAAAATTCCGCCACAGCACTTCCGGGACCGAGAAGTGCTGCGTCCGAGGCTGTATGTTTTTTACTAATTTTAAACTTCGATTTGTGGGATCTATTATTAAGTATTCCATTCGTAACCAATCGTGTCCAAATTCGTATCCAAGTCGTCGTAAAAAAAACCAGTCCCTGTTAGAAACGGGAATAATCATGAAACCTAACATATTAGATCATCTAGCGATAAATTTCGCGAATTCACGGTACAAGGCCGTTGGTTCGGTAAGCCGAAATAGAAAAAGATTTGATTATTCCCTTTTCTTTAGTCGCCACACTCCGTTTAGCCATGGCCGCCACACCCGTTGGTAGATGTCTTCAGACGCGACGGACATGTTACCGGCGGTACCATAAGGAGGTAGGAGTGTGACTTGGATAGGAGAGATTAAATCCCTCCTATTTCCGAGCAACTATGATCTCAAAGGGCTCAAGATACGGTCGTTATTAAACGACGTACCTTCTGCTATAACCTATGAGGCTCCCACGAAGGAGCCTCACACTTCCGAGGTACCTCCTCGTAAGGTGCTAACTTTAACTATCAAAATTGGCTAAAACGCCAATTTACTGATAGCTAAAGAGTAATAAATAAATTTACATAGTAAATAAAAAGGGAAATGAAAATATATGATATTTAATTAATTATCTCTGTAGATGGGTAATTACGTACTTCAGAATAAGTTAAATAAATAATAAATAAATAATAATAAGACGATCAATAATAAATAAAACAAGTTGTCGTCAAATAGCCAGTTGGAACGAGGTCTATTATTAAAAGAGAAAATTATCAATGAGTAAAAGATATTACGTTTCAAATTTTGTCAATATAAATAAATAATTAAACATTTAAGTAATAAATAAATAAATAAAATAAATAAATAAAATAAATAAATAAAATAAATTAGTAATAAATACTAAATAAATTAAGGTAAAATAAATAAAATAAATAAATAAATGAATGAATAAAGTAATTAAATTAAATAAATAACATAAATAAATAAATATATAAATAAATACTCAATAGTTATAATGAATAAAATAAATATTTATTATAAGTTTGATAATTACCCATCTAGAAAGATGTTACTTATCTCAACGGAGCTTCGTAGCACGTTAATTGCAATGGTTTTTATCTCTTTTTTCGATATTCCTAGTGAGAGGAGATTCTCCACGGTTTTCGGCGTCACTGCCCCTCTGCTACCCAGTACAATCGGTAGGACCTCCCCCTTTACCACGTTGTATTTCTTTAGTAGATATTTGAGATATTCATGGTACTTGCTTATTTTCTCCATCTCGGCTTTTTGGAGATAATCTTTATTCTCGTAGCGGACTGTAACGTCGACTACGAGCAGCCGCGCCTCGTTTTTAACCACGAGGTCTGGCTTACACAGATCTTGACGGTTGGTTCCACGAATACCTCGTTCTTCTTCTTAAGTTCTTCCGCGAGGAGGTTCTTGACTTCATCGTGCCTCTTAATTCTCAGCCGTTTGGTGTACTGGCACAGGCCGAGAATGTGCCCTAATGTCTCCGGCTGGGCGTGACATCGCCTACACATTACATTTATCTTTTTGTCGGCCCGGGCTAGCGCTGTCCTGGCGCCGAAAGTGTTCGTCCGTAGGCGAATGGCGTCGATATATTTTGACGGTTTTAGCAGCGAATGTTCTCTGATCCAGGCGTTGCCCAGTTTGTCCCGTGCGGAGTCTTTAACTCCTTGACCCTTGCTGGTGAGTTTAGCCCACTGTTGAATATAGTCTTTCTTTAGTCTATTTCTGTTCCTCTCGATGTCCTCCAGGGTTGCCGGCCAATTGATCCTTATCGATTTGGTGATCTTCTTAAGTTTCTTGCTGCAGCTGTCGTCGATAAGGCTCGATGTTGCCGGGTCGAGGGATTCCTGAATCTTGATCGCGCTTCTTAAAATGCCTAATTTTATTATATGTTTGAAGCGCGGTAAGCCCAGGCCTCCATTCTTCTTTGGTGTGTATAAGAAGCCTGTGGCAGTCGACGGCACTAAATGTAGGATGTTCTTAATTTCTTGTCTAACCTCGTTGTCTAACAGCTTTAATACTGACTCGCTTGGTGGGCAAACCAGTAAGCTGTAGACATAACGAGGAAAGACATATTTTACAAGAAGCTCAATCTTTTGTGCCGGTTTAAGTGCTAATTTCTTGATGTTTTTGATTATTTTTATAATTTCCGGCACAATGATTCCACAGTGCATGCCTTTCCACGGGCCTATTTTGGCCCCAAGGTATTTAAATACTTCATTCGGTTTGGCGGAGGGCATTTTCATGTTGCCTATTTCGATCTGCGGGCCCTCCAATATCCAAGTATCTTTTTTACTGATTACTTGGAATGTTAGGCACTTCTTCGCCGATATTCTCATGTCTAGCTTATCTAAATATTTTCTCAGTAAGGTGATTTGTTGTTGGGCCTCCATCCTGTTTTTACTGAGAAGTGCGATATCGTCCGCAAAGGCAAGCACCGGGACTTTGTTAGCTTCGTTTATCTGGATGCCGTCGAATTTCGCCTCCATCGCCTCCAACAGCGGCTCCAAACAAAGGTTAAACAGGATCGGTGAAAGGGAGTCTCCCTGTTTAACTCCTCTGATCTCGATTTGGATGCCGTTTCCTTTATTCCCCCTGATGTGCGTTTTACACCCGTTGTACATTTCTTTGATTAATTTAGTTATTGGTATCGGTATTCCCTTTCTCTCTAAGCAGGGACCAATAACTGAGTGTGGGATCGAGTCGAATGCTTTGGAGATGTCGATAATTGTGATGACCCCACCTTGTTCCTTTTTCCTGCGCTCCATTGCCGCATTCAACAGTTCTATATTCTGTTTACATCCGTTTTCGGATGTAAACCCTTTCTGTCTTTTGTTTTGCTTGATAATATTCCTTAATCGGGTATCGATTAAGGAAGAAAAGATGCGGCTCAAAATGGAGCTTATCGTTATTGGTCTCCAGTTTTGGACCATACTCAAATCCTTGTTTGCTTTAGGGATGAGTGTGAGCCTGTTTTCTTTCCATTTGGTGGGAAAGTGAGAACAATAGCATAGTATGTTGTATAACTTGGCCATCACTATTGGCAGGCCCGGAATCTGTAAGTGTTTCTTCTGTAGACCGTCGGGTCCTGCGGCTGTTTTGTTTCTCAGCCTTCTCACTTTCCCACTGAATTCTTCGGCCCTTATGGGCGGGAATACTTGATCAATTGGGTAGGAGGGTTCCATTTGTTGTGGTGGTATTGGGGGGTCCCATTGTTGCCCATAATTTTTGGTAAAGATTTTTGATTTCGTTGATTGGTGGAGGCGATTTAGGCGGATTCAGGAATCCTAAGTCATCGTGGATGATTATTTCTGCCAATTTTTTGGGACATTCCTTGTATAGCTCCTGACAATGCGCGTAGGTGAAGCGTCTCTTCTGGTTCCTGTTCTTCTTTTCTCCTCTTCTTTTGTGTTCTTCTGCTCTTGGTTCTCCGTTCTTGGTTTCCGAATATCGATATCTTTTGCTAGTAAAACTCTGTAGAGATCTCTTTCTATAAAATTCTCGATTTGACAAATTAATTTTTCTTTATTATTAGAGTATTCGGCCCATATTTTATTCAGTTTGTCATGTATGCTACGAGTTTGAGGAGGTACCTCGGTAGAATACTCAATCGCGATTCTTAAATTATGTCGCCATTCGTCTTGGGTGTCCTGATCATTGTTAATCCCTTCCGTATTTTCCGTAAATTCAGGATTATCAAGATTCAGGCCACTGTCCGAATCTTCTGTGGGTTCTGGCGAACTTATAGTTTCGATCGCGCATTGTTTTCTTAAATCGTTTCTTTTGTGCCGAATTTGATCCGAAGTTTTAGTTGTTAGGTGCTTACTAATTTCTATGTTGGGAAATTTGTAATCACGATATATATAGTCTAATTCTTTGAGCTTACAAATTTCCTCTTCGGACCAAATTTTCATTCTATCAGTACTCTTCGTACCTGTGGAGCTTGACACTTGTCTTTTCTTATTACGCTCGGCTGGGTGAACGTGGCGTTCGTGTGTCGAAAGGCCTCTTTTCGATTCAAACCTCATCGAGCACACCTCACAGGCAAACCTCCTGGTTTCCCTGAATGGGGCCGGTACACTTAGGAATGTGGCACCTAGTGCCATTTAATTTTGGGAATCCTCTGTGGCATTTGTAACCGGTTCACTTAATTGGTGCCTTCTTATGATGGTCTTTGAGGTGTTTGTCCAAATCGTTTAAAGTCAAGAAGGAAAAGTGGACTTCCTTTTCCTGGCAGATTGGACAAACAACTTTGTCACCAATTAAGGGGACTGTTTCGTTGTAAACGTAGTCCGTGGACGTGCCTGGGTCATTGCCAATGGTCCCCTCCAGAGCGGAAGAATCCGCCACAACACTTCCGGGACCGAGAAGTGTTGCGTCCGAGGCTATATGTTCTTCATTAATTATGATTTGTTTGAAAGTTTGTTCACGTAATATTGTTCCCATTTTGTACTAATCGTAACCAAATTCTTAGCCAGGTCGTCAATAAAAGAAAAAAAACCGTCCCGTTAGAAACGGGAATAATCATGTATATATTTTACATGAAATAATTCCTAAATTCACGGCAGAAGGCCGTTAATTCGGCAAGCCGAAATAAGTTTTGATTATCCCTTTTCTTCATCGCCACACTCCGTTTGGCCATGGCCGCCGCGTCCGGGAAGATTTCCAAACGGGCGCGGCGGACATGTTACCGGCTGTACCACGTGGAGGTAAGAGTGTGACTTGAATCTCCCTGTCCCCTGAATAACTATAACGCCTCAAGAGAGTCACAGATCTGTAACGATCACGCGACCAAGTCCAGCGGCGTATCGCTTTCTATAATGCACGCGCGACCAAGCCCAGTGGCGTATCTCCGCCTAATTCTCCTCGCCTTTGGTGCTCCCGTTTTTATACCCTCTAACGGGGAAATCTCCTTACATTTCGGGACAGACCCAGCCAAAGTAAAGGGGCGTTCGGTTTACGTAGCCACACTGATTACCCGCCCTTTCTTTGTATGTTTTTCCGTGATGGTAGGAGTAACCTGAATCGTCACGGTGTGCCTCTTTATTGCTCCTTTAGCTTCGCCATTAGTTGATAGTTAGTTGCGGAATCTGTTCAACCAGTATTTTATTCTTTGTAGCTGCCTTGCATTGTAGGCATTTATCCATTCGATATCCGCGTTCCTATTGTCCGAGGTCACCAATCTTTCCATTATTATGGCTGTATTCGTTGATATAGTTTCTAGTATTTTAACTAGAACTTTAACGTCGTTTGTTTTCAACACCAAGGGGCCCTCATCGTCCGTGGTATCGATTCCTACCATCCCTTCCCTCGCATTGTAGTTTCCCCTTTACGAGCTCTCTTTCTTTTATTTCTTGCAATAATCTCCCAGGGCGTGTGCATTTTATCTATCGCTGGGGTGAAATAACTGCTATGGTCGGTTGTTTCGGCTGCCGAATCTGCCTCCAACTCACTGTCCACTAAGGGGCTTCGTGGGAACTTACTTCCTGCTTTAACGGAATCCTTATCTAGGATACGCCTTCTCGCTATCGGTAGGATTGAGAGACAAGTGCTTATTTAACCCCAAATAAGCCCTGTTCACCAATAGGAGCCCAAGATTCGTAGTTTCCAGGAGAGGTTTGTCCCGGGATTTTCCATTTCGTAAGGTATATATCCCTTAAGGAGAGAATCTGACGGTAATGCCAGTGCCTCATGCAATCATCAACCTCGTCTGTGAATCCTTTAACGGCACGAGCCCGCTGTTGGTTGAGACGTACGCGACAGTGACCATCATTCTCTCTCTCGTTGTTCATTCCAGCGCGATAAATCCTCTGCCGCGCCAGTGCAGGACACCCAAGGTAAACGTCTGCAACACCGAGGTCATCGCGGTGTCCTTTTTATGTAGGCGTTTGAAATATATATAATCAATTCCATGGGGTTTCCAAAGCCATCTTTCTTTATTGCTGTGGATAGGGCTAAGACGGAAGCTAAAGTCCCATGTCTTTGAAAATGCCGTCCCTATTCGCGGGCGTGTCTCCGGTTGTCCGGTCGTCCGTTTGAGCACTGCTATACTCGTACCGAGTGTAGCACAGGTGACGCAGGTGACAGACGAGATGGACATCCGTTTACATGCTCTACCCAGAGGCACTTTACTGTGGCAGGATCCAAGGCGGCAGCCTCGGTCCCTACCGTACTTCGTTTTAAGATTGTCATCTATGAAAGGCTAAATGCATTACATTGCGAGTTTTTTCTTGGTTCTTCTCTTTAATTTCAATGAATGCATTATGAATTATCAATTCAAATGATTGTAAATTTCTCCGATTTTGATTTCTATCGCGCATATGTACATATACTGCTGCTATCTTCTATGCTGAAATGAACAGCTTTCGCATAATTTTTTATGAACTATTCTAAACATAAAATAATGCGGTACTCTTCCGTTGGAAAATTTTCGTCAATATTCCTGTACAATATGTCAGCTCAATTTTAATTTGTAAAACGGTAAATAAAATGAATATCGACATATTTTTACTTTCATATTTTAATTCTCGTGCCATGTTAATGCAAAATCGTGTAGCTTACTAATTTTAAGCCTTATTAGAATTCTTATGAATCACATTATTACTGTGTAGATTTACAAAGACAATTTGAATGAATAGATTAGATAAATATCGTCAATGTATTCTATCACCGAAAGAAAATCAGCCCGTTGCTATTTCATACTTTCGTTATGGTTTTTTATTGAAACTATAATCTTTTTCTACGCCAATGTTTATATAACATATTTTTCATATTTTCACTCGTATATAATATGTATAACAATATCGTTAATACCGCCCACCCCCAAAACTATGACATCCTATATATTTATATAAAATAAGTATATGATGCTAAATAGGATGATGCAAACAATTGAAAATCGGAACAGTGTCAATGAGGATCTATTCTTTTAAGCAGTCTAGCGCGACTCAATGCCACATCAGATAATGTAAACAAGAGATGAGATGCATTCTCGATTCCACTCGCAAAATACGATCATTGTTAAAGATTGTACATGTTCTCCTTGTGCTCAGATTTATTTTCGTCATCTTAAAGACAAGATCTGATAATAAATGCCTATCCAAACCAAAATATTCGAAGGAAGTGATGTGTGGACTTTCTTTATACCAGCGAGATATACTGGATACGCTACCTGCAAAGTATGCAAAGAAGGTTAGCATAAAGACAACTACCACTAATTTAAAAAAGAAAAATGTTTGGGTTTAGTTTATCCTTTCAGTAGCATAATACAATAAATACATAAATAGATAAAACATAACATAAAAAATGTGAAAATATAACGAAAATATCTTTGTTTGCATATATTGATACTTTAATTATCTTAAATTTAGAAACGTTCTTCTGCATGCCCTTTCATATATCTATTGATCGTAAAATATATTTTTCCATGTTTCCACTTCTTTCAGTAGCGGTCATCACAACATGTAATTGTAATGACCTTATAATCCTGATGATTCTGAAATCTCCCATCCCGGCCCAAGTAACATTCTGCATGACATACCGATTAAAAACAGAAAAATTATCCACGCTATTATTTCTAAATAGTAATACTATTACCAGTAATAGTAATACCACTAATACTAATAACAGTAGTTATTTTTTGTATATACATTGTTTTTATTCCATCGTTGTTTTGTTTTTATGTTAAATATTTTTTAGTGTATTTACATTATATAAAATTTTATCGGATTATACCTATTGTGCATATATGTATTCATTACTTATTAATTTTTTTGTATTTATATTATCTATATTAAGTTTTTATATATTTATGTGAAGCTTTTATGCATTTATAATATATATGTATTATTTTGTGGAATTCAGACTGAAGAAATTTCAAATTAAGCTTACGCTCGCAAAATTCATAATCATAAATTTATGCATGATTTCTAATTGTTCTTCGTCATTGCTTTACTCTATTTTATGTAACTCGCATTTTTGTTTTGATGTCGTTAATATAAAATATACGGACATTTACAGATCATGTGATGCGTACAAAGAACAGTTATGCTATCCATCAATTAGAAGCGATCATGAAAAATCACAAGGCGCTATGAAAAATCGTCTTGGAACGAACGTGATACAAAAGGTTCCAATGCTTTAATTATGTTCATTACGTTCTAAGCAGTGGTGTAAGTGTGCTTTCTGATGCAGACTCGTTTTAATTGCATTTAATAATTCATTTAAGAAAAAATGGTTATTTTTTTAAAAATGACCATTTTTCCTTGAGTGACCTTACGCTCCCATACTTATTGATGAGATATCAGCCTCCATTTCTTCTTTTATTTTTTTTTTTTTTTAATGAATGAAATCTTGTTCAAACCACTCATGATTATTTTTAAGAAATCTCTTTTCTGTATAACTAAGATTTTCAATGACATTTTAAGTTCACCTAAACTTTTGAAAGAAATATGGATTTGTTCCTATATTCTTTTAAAAATACGCAGTCGTTTGTATTTCTTTTGGCATTAAATTTTTTAATATTGATTGTAGATCTTTATTTTTACGAAAATCTGACATGTTGTCAAAATACAGCCAAAATAAATAAAATATAGATAGGAAAGAAGGAAATATTACAAAATAATTCATATGGTAAATCTTAAAGCGTTTTTGCACTTGCCAACGAGAAGTAAAATAAATTAAATTGCTTTAGAATTATTTAACAAAATTAGAAAAATATCTATCTATGCTGAGGGCCACAAGTATTATATCTATTTGTTATATTTATTAGGGAATTGTAATAAATTTTACTTTATTTAGTGTTTTTCGTTACAAGACATGTATGATGGATTTATAATAAAATCACTAGAAAATAAAAGCATGTAAAGTTGTAATTCTGGGTTATAGTCCTAGGAGTCAGAAAATAAAGTGTACAATTTATTTACCTTAATATCCGCCTGAGAATTGTAAACCGTAAGTATAGAACCCGAAACCAACTCCCGTTTAAGTGACATCCCCTTCAAGTAGATATCGCAATCTTTAAAACATTTGAATTATTGTTTTAGTTATTATATATATAGTATTATAGCATTATGGTATTATAATATTACTTTTGTCGCTACTTTTTGTCTATTATTGGTGAAACGAAAAATGACAAAACAATGCAATTGATCGCGCAATCTAGGTCGCAGAAAATGTGACGTGAATCTGTTAAAAAAAATGAGAAAATTCCAATAATGACATAAGCAAGGATGTATGTACTGTCACGTAACACAACGGGTGGGGGGACAAAGAAAAGAAATTCATTTCTGTAGATAGAATTCTTTATGTTTCAGTTATCTCTCCGTATATGTTTATAATTAATAACGCCAGAACTTGGTAGATGACTTATTCAGTATAAGAGAATAGAGTATGGTTTAACGTATTAAAAAAGTAATTCCGGTATTATTGCTAGGTATGAAGATTGAAAAGACGAGAAATATGCCGTAGTTCGGAGTTTATTACTATATGATTCGATTCGATAATGACTAAGGTTAACAGTCTTATATACTATGGGATTTGTCAATCGTTCGCGAAGAGACGCGATCGTGATGATAATCACGATTCTCAGTGAGAATCGTAAGTTCCCACTACGATTTGGTAACCGACGCCGCGATGCTATTGATCCCTTATTTCGATTAGGATAATAAGAGTGGTTCAAGGAGCGGAACATAGAGTTAATGGATTAACAACCACTCTATTTACAATACTTAATTCACTGATGTACAATGTGTCGTCTTTTCGGTTGATTGATGAACGTGACTCGAGGTTTGAGTTGACACTACTGTTCGTCGAACGTGAGACTTCTGATCGTAAGTGCCTGTTGGCTACGCTTTTATAATGGGTGAACACGATTCCTGGGTGTGTCTAGGAATCGGCAAAAAGCGGATTTGCTGAAGAAATTGGCGTTGGAGAAGGTGAGGGAGACGTTTTCGACTATGATTGGATAGACAGAGTAGATTTGGGCGAGGGTAGGTGATGGTCGATTTTTACCTTTTGTAGTTCGGTGGGAACTAATTTTTGGGAAAACCCAGCCGTTTCAATTTGTGTCGAGAACGAGCAATAAAGCTAAATTGTTTTACGGCAAGAACTGTTAAAAAATATATCTGAATCGCTTGACCGTCTTGGGTGATAAAATTAATGTGGGTATAGTGTACTTAGATTTATTGCTCGTCCCATTAAAAGGGATTTTGCACATCTGCCGACCATTTTGACCGTATGGGGATGCCGCGGCGTAGGTCCTACGCCGTAACAGGATTCCTCCTGGGTGGGCCGCCCCCGCCCGTCCGAATCCTGGACGTCCGGAGATCTTCATATCAGAGGATCGTGTGAAAGTACCAATGATGAGCAGAAGAAGAGAAAGGCGTTTTACTTTCTACGTATCTGAAACCACGCATCTATGAAAATATTTTTGTAAATTTTGCAATACGTTTTTATGCCTTGAACACAGTAACATTATTTGTGATAAATGTTACGATCATTTTACGAATCCATCAACGGACGGATTTAGATTATTAAATTTACAAAAACATTATTGGTGAATTCGTAGAAACGGTCTATGCTCTCCGATTTCCATGATTTTTGACTATGCTGTAAAAATCAATAGCCTGGACAACTTTCTCCTATACGTATAACCAACGATTTCACTTAGTTTCAGAGACGTTCGCAAAAAAACTGTCGTATAGTTCTGCGTCTGTGACAGTGTATGCATATCAATGTTGGTTGCCTTAACTTCAGGTGCGTGTCCACTTGAGAATTTCTCTCGATAATTGCTCTCGAGAGTATTATCACATTGTATATGTTCACTTGAGAATAACTTCAGAAATATTTAGTCTCAGATAGCAGGTACAGAACTATCGCAGAATTTACTATCCGATAGAATTCTTAGAACCGTGTCAAGAATCAATTGGAAATTCATCTGTCTCTATTCTCTGCTGTTTCTTTCATTGTCAGGTTTTTTTAAATGTACGTGTCTGTTTGAGAGCTTCTGTCGAAGACAGAATTTATCACAGTTTGATAGAAGAAGTCTGCTATCTATTTCCTATCTGTTTCCTCATTGGCACTTAACTTTTTCGTTGATTGGGGACTCGCCCACTACCTTTTGTTAGTCAAACAATCGACTAAGATACGCATTTGCTACCGCAATTAACTCCTTAAGGATTTCTTCCGGACAAAAGACTTTTCTTTATACTGACTAATTTCTTTATTAACAGTGGGAAGGTTCAAAAGTCATCTATATCAATCGTTGCTAAATTGATTAATTGGTGAAGATTCATCTCTACAGGATTACATTTCAGTGAAAATTATCATATTGAATGATCAATCTAGGTACTCATTCCTTGTTGAAACGTCTCTGAAAGTTTTTACCAGGTAAACTCTTTCTCTTCTTGTTGGTCAATTTCCTTGTTGTCTTTGATATAGTTTAACCAGATATTGACACTAGCACGCTCCTTAGTCCAGAGTACACATTGAAGATATCTGTAAACGCAGTAAATTCATGATTTTTTTTTATATACTTACGGTACTGCTGTTTTTGGAATATTATTTTATATGGAACTATTCCTTTTTAGGTCGAAAACGGACACTGCTCATATCGTGCATTACTATAATAGGCAGAATGAATCGAAATTATTAACTTTAATACTAAATTCAATATATTTTTCAGAAATGTTTAGCATCCTCTTAATTCGCCATTTACCATTCATGGAGTTTGGTAATGAATACTATTTGTTGTAGGGGGGAACGTATAAATATATTTCCTTATCATTCGGTATATTATTTCTTAAAGATAATAAATTGTCACGTTTTTTGTCACCCATTTAAACCTAGTCCATGTCCAATAAACTGGTGTATACTGATATAATACTTCTGCAAAGTAATTTTTCGAGGTTTCATTATTATTGCAAGATAATTTGTGTGTTCATATTATCCGTCACTTCGTTGATAATAATTTGCATCGATTCTGCTAAAGTCGTTAAATTAATTCTGTGCGTATTCAGAAGTACATAATCGGAGCATTATTGATTATAACTTGAAGTATCTTATTTAATAAGGAAAGAAAGGACATACAGGGAAAAGATTTTCTTATTGCCAGAATTCAATCAAATAATTCATTAACGAAACATAAGAGTGAATGAAAGCTTACATGATTAATATTGATAAGCAAATAATGATATAATAAATAATATTAGTTTAAAAAGAAATTGAATTGTTAAAATTATATCTTCTCGATAAGGCAATTATCGATACAACGATGTTTCTGTTATTTTAATTAGTTTTACTGAAACACGCGATACCTATATTATTTTTAGAAGACGAGCGCTGAACTTAACAATTTTTTTTACTTTTATCTTTACAGATGATATAAAATATTTGCGCGTATCTATACAGACTTGCAGAAAGGCATATTTCAAGTTACGAGGTTGTGGATAAATTAAATATGTCTTTAACATTAAATCAGTCACAACGCGGCGTACTATTAAATATGAAGATTATATTTCATGAGGAAGTTTACCTATTGCGAGAACGTAGACTTTATCCCGAAGATATAGCAAATAAAGCGCTTTTAGAAATGAACGTGTTAAATATCTGGCTAGTGTAGATTTAATAAGTTTTATAAAATATTTGTCAAGATTCTAGGATTTTTTAAACAATGTTCTTTAGTTACGTCAACGGTAACAATTCCTCTATATATTTAATGTAAGCATGAACATAAAAAAATGTATCACCTTTCTCTTTTTATAAAAATTCGAGGGGCGAGTTACATTTCCTCAGTCAACGGGGAACAAAGAGAATGAATAGAAATTCGTTGCAACTGAAGCAAATTTCGAATAGGATATACAGATCAAGAAGGGTAGGTAAGTGTGTTGTAAAGTATCCCGATAGAATTCTTTTTTACAATTTTCTAAAAGATATATAAGAGTTATATATTTTACAAGAAAATAATATTAATATTTTTGTATGATTTACAAAACGAAGAGCGTCAGATATAGCGTGATAGGTGAATTTGCTGTACTGAAACAATATTCAATTTTCTTTATATAGCTCTTTGTGGTTTCAGTTGCGCTTGAAATTATAATCAAAAATTGCTTGCGAGAAACTCGTTCCTATAAAACTACTTAGTTAGTTAATTTAAAAAAATTAAAAATCCTTCTTACAAACATTCAAAGAAATCGGAAGATTCATATAATAACACACAGTATAATAATCCTTTAAGCAAAAATAACTTTTTAATGCTCTGGAAGGAGTCAGCCGAACGTGAGATGGAGCGGGGCTCTCACCCTGAGAGGATTGGAAGAAGAGGACGAGGTCGAGGTCGAGGTCGAGGTCGCGGACGTGTTTCCTCAGGAGGACGAGTTCGAGTCGCCTCGTCTTCACCCGAAAGAATTCTGGTACCGACGGGACCGGCGGGAGCGGTGCCACGTAATAAATGACGAGGTAGAAAATAGGAGAAAAAAAGGCGAATGAGCAATAGCATCTTCGTTCGGGAAGGAGGCGTGATGTGCTATGACCACACAACTGCGCCGGTAGTGGAACGAGGTCATCTGCGCGGAGTGAGCCCGTGAATATGCTCGCACAGTTCCAGGGCTCCTTCCGTACGCGCTATGGACGATCATCGCGGAGGTTTTAGCCGATAAGAATCCGGCACTACCCCGCGTTCTCTCCCCGGAGGACGCGGGATGCCTATGAAGGTTTCCTCCACGTAAAAGAAAAAAGAAAAAATTTGCGTAAAACCAAGGTGACTCCCAATGTTCCATAGTGGTGTTTAGGTATCGTGGTATTTGTAAATTTTTTGGAAAGAAATATACGAATCAAAATATTCCCAACGAATCAATTCTGAGAAAATATTACTTAGAAGATTAGTATAAAACAATTATTTGAAGCATACCAAATGATATTAATAAAAAAAAAATGTGCATTTCGATTCATAAAACGTTATATAGCAAATGTGGCACATTATGTGTGAGGATCTTCAATGTTTCAGTTACTTGCCTGTAAAGAATAGGAAAAAACAGATCACGTCATTGTTGCATGATTAATGAATACATTATCACAAATAAATCGCAGCACAATCGCGGCTCTGTCTCATTGCTTAGGTAAATATTTTAAAATAAAGGGGTTTCTACTTCCGTTACATAGAATTGAAAAGGTGCAGGTGTAAGGTGTTCTTCATTCATAACAGTTTATTTATTGTAAATGCACTGTGACTCAAATCCACAGTTGCTTTGAGTCAACACAGCAAATATTGAAATTTAATCGCACGCGATTAATCTTATTTAATTTCCCGCCATAGGTAGTAACGCTTGCATCACAAAGTATGTAAATTTTCATCAATATTGTACTTCAATCCTTTAATATTGACCACATACGATCAACAGTATTGTCAATACTTGGCGCTTTGTATCATCAGTGTATCGTATTAGTATCCTCGGTGAGGATGAAAAATAAAATAAGTATATCGGGTACATAAACAAGGATCCGTGTTCAAATTATTTGTTTCTCATAGCCCGATAGAACAACGCCTGTCATCTATCATGTGTAAATAAGCTTAAAGACGAAAGATATATCAAATAATACACATACATAAATATATGTTTAAAAGGTATATCAGGTAGGATAGGACAACCGAGTAGGGGATGATTCTATAAGCAAATATAACTTTATCCTATGAAGTTTTTTCGTATAACAATAACAAAGATGTTTAGATGATTCCACTTAGTTGGATCTATTGTTAATATGATAGAATTGGCAAAAAGAATTGTTTAGGAACAAATTATGCGATAAAATTGTTTAGAAATGAACGAAATATAAAAATAATTCTGTAAAATTATTTGCATTCTGTACGCATCATGAAAGCAGTGGTAATTATAAACCTCCTTCTTCCTTTTATTAATTTTTGTTTCCTTAGATGGTTGTGAATCAGGATTACATCGCATACATATATACCGCCAATTTCGTTCTTTAGTAAACAAAAACTTTTTTCATAATGAATATTTTCATTGACCGTCATATATATTTTTTGTAATTAGACATTTTCAACGAGCATAATAGCAGTGTTAGGGAAAGCGTTGTAACAGTTCTACATATTGCTAGACAATTCAATCAGGATGTCTCTTAAGTCAAATCTTCCATGAAGTCATCAATTATCGATTATACATGTTACCAAATATTAAACTGTTTGTTATTAAAATATCTTGAATGATAAAAATAAATTTATTACACATTTGAATTCGGCAAACAAAAATACAATTAAAATCATATATCGAAACGTACATTACAAAGAATTCTTTTTTGAATATTTTGTAAATCCTTTTCTTTTACTAATATATTTCCTAAAAATATTTCGAAGATAAGCTTATAGAAATTTCACTCTTGATTTTTCATTTATTCTAACTTCTTCACAAGCAATTTTTTTGAAAACCTTCATATCCCATACCTTAACATCAAATATGTTAAATGTTTTACACTAAATAAATATCTTATCACTTTCATTATGTCACAACCAATTTCTGTCATTTTGAACTAATAAAGACTCCTAAAACACATTATAAGTGTTTTCACGAAATGTTATCAGAAAGTATATCAAAAACTTTGATATACTTTCATCTTTTTCATTGACGTGAATGTTCTTTCTGAGTATGTTTTTTCGTTTGTTGGCCAGATAACTCTCAAAGAAGAATTTTGCAAATAGGATTAAATAACTGAAGTAGATGGTAAAACCAAATATAAAATTTTTAGGCGTAGTATAACACTCAAGCTGACAATTTTCTCGGTAATAATAAGCCGCAATAGTTATAATGTAACCAATCACCATTTGTCCTATCTGCATCGTAGTAATCATCATGGCAAAGCCTTTTGGTAATTTGTATTGCATTGCTTTCAAAGAATAATAAGAATACATCCAAGAACGAATAAAGTAGTTCATTGCGGTATACCACCTTGTGGCTGCTGTAATCTCCGCATACGTAAACCAGGAGTAAAGAACAACAGTTACATGATGGTAAAAATGTAGAAACATCAATGGTTGCTTTTGTAACACAATGAAGATCGTATCGCCAAATTCAGGGATATGACATGTAAATCGAAACTATGTATTATGTTCCATACCATGAAACAATAAGAACATTGTTATTTTGATCTGGAAATATTATCATACAATGTGTACTGTGTAGGTCGATATGTTACGAATTGGTAAACATAACTGAGCATATCAATCGATAAAACTCATTTCAGAAACGAATTATAATTATAATACGTGAAACTTTTTTAGAGAACTATTATAAGAATAATACCTAAACAACTATTAAAAATGTATTTCCTATTTGACTAACGCTTTCTCTAAATACCAAGCATAAGAAATTAATTCATATAATAATTCATTTCATTAATAATGTTTCATTAATAATTATTTTTCAAATCGCCATTCACTTGAAAATATATTAAAAAGTAAAATATGAAAGTAGTATTACCTAGGTATACAAATACCATGATAAAACCCAGGATGTCTTAATGTAGAGAACATTTACAAAATCCGATAATGGAGAACACTGCAAGCAATCCACTCCATGATGCAAGCGGACCTTTCAAATCATACTTTGGTCTGTTCGACGTGTAATACCTCCCGCCAAAAATTAGGATCACGTAAATAATACAGCAGCAGTAGCAGTACTTAAAATTATTCTGGAGCTATTTTTGAGTGTCTGGGTAGAAGTAGGTTCTTTAGAAATTGGAAACATGCGAGTAGGTAGGTTCAGTGATCTGCAGAGAATCCTCTTTATTCATAGTGAAATATCTTTTTTATATCCACTGGTCGCAAAACAATTAAAGAAAATATGCAGTCTTTCGCCCACGTTGTCAATTGACTAAAATGTAAGAAAAAGAACAGTTAACATTTTCTTTTAACATTATGAAAATTAAAATATTTAATAAATAATGTATTAAAAACAATGTAAAATATTCAGAACAAGGTAATAAGACAATACAAAATAATGAAATAATCATTTTTATCTATCGTATTTAATTACAATTTAATACAAAATATTATTGTAAATTATTCATATCATTATAAATCCAAGATGACTGAAACCTATAGTTTGAACCTTATCAGAAAATAATATTCGAAATATATTTTCTATTGTTTGTGAAATAAAAGTTAAAAGTTTTTGTGAAAAGAAGTATCACAAAACATTTATCTAGCTATTTACAAAATGTTAGAAATGTTTAAACATAGCGTATAGAATATTTCCTTACAATTATACGATATAGACATTTATTGTGCTTTTGCAAAGTTGCTTTGTTTTTAATGCTTGTTACATAAGTTACATATTATTACATACAATGCCTAATGTTTCTTGTTTTTTTAGCTCGCATAGTCAGCATCGCTGAAGGTTTCAAGACTACCTGCTTTCGTATATAAGAATCCCATGTCTGTGGTCCCTTTCATATAGCACAAAATTCGCTTAACTATTCTTACTTACAGTTTGTAAAAACATCAAGTTTCCTACGGTTTTTCTGTACGTACGTTACAATCATTATTGCCTATATTACTTTCGCTCTAATTAGTCTCGATAGGTGTAGAAACACTGCTTGCCCCATTCATATTAAATTTTTTTAATACGCTTTCGATATACCTGCTCTGATGAATGAATATCGAACGATCTTTTAATCTATTAATTTAATGTTCAAGAAAACTCTTTAATTTTTTCGAACTCGTAATTTTGTATTTTTTATTTAAGTTATTGAAAAATTTATCGATTAGAGATTCATCTGAACTACATCTATGTATATAGCCATTAATATGTCATCTTCTGTATAACTATAGAATAAAGGAATAAATATAGAATATAGGATCTGCGTTACTCTGATAAAATCTTAAATTTAAAATAAATTTCGTGAAACGTTACGTCTAACATCTTGGAGACTGCTTTAAACCATATAGGCTTTTTAACAATTTACAAACGCGATTCGTACCATCATCAAAACCCTTAGGTTGTTTCATATAGATGTCTTCATTCAGATTTCCATATAAAAATGAGGTTTTAATGTCAAACTGTCCAAGGTGTAAATTATTTTTCGCAGCAATACTGATCATTAATCTAACTGTGTCAAACTGAGCAACGGGACTATAGATTTTCTTATAATACCTTCTCCCTGTGAACACCCTTTTATCACAAGTCTCGCTTTGTATCGTTCCGAATTGTCCGGATTTAACTTTACAGTTAAAACCCACCTATTACTGAGTATATTCTGATCTTTTCGCTTTTCTACAAGAATCCATGTCTTATTTTCATGGTGCGATTTCATCTCATCATGCATAGCCGTTTCCAATAACTCTTTCTTTCTTGATCTCATCGCTTCGTTGAAATTCACCGGTAACTTTTCCGCTACGTACATCACTAGGCTACCATAAAAATCGGTTCGTTTAACCGTACTTCTATCTCTCAATCGTCTCACATTATCGCCAGCTACGTGAGGTTGTTCTTTAGTTTCATGTTCACTCTCTGCACTTTCACAGGTACAGGCTCTATCGCTCTGCGCACGCACATCTTTGCACTCGACAATTTTCAGCGAACTTAATTTAACAAATTTCGTCGATTCTAGTTCGAACTTAAACATTACGTCGCAACTCAATATTACATTTCTTACGTCCGGCACTTACACTAGATACCTTCGTTCGTCATCTAGATAGCCTACCAAATATTCTTTTCTTGCCTTTTTATCAAGTTTTCTCCTCTTTTCCGCAGATATGTGTGCAAACCACCAGGAACCAAAGACCCTAAACTTCTCTAGACCTGGCGGTTTCCCGTACCACAGTTCATACGGCGTTTTATTGTCCTGTCTCGTTTGCCCGGTCTTGTTAATGACATGCAGATTTGTTTTCGAATATAGCATCGAACGACCCGCCTCTACTATTGTTCTATTTTCTCTTTCTACGACGCCATGTTTTTCAGGATTGTATGGGGCGTTAATCGTATGTTTAATTCCCTGGCTTCTTAGAAATCCATTAACCTGTTTATTTTCGAATTCTTTCCCTCCATCACTATGAATTTCTTTGATTTTACTATTGAATTGATTTTTGACTTCTAGATGAAAAGCTTTTAGTTTTTCAATTACTTCTGACTTATGCCGTAAGAATTAAATTTTCGTAAATTTTGAAAAATCATCTTTAAACGTAAGAAAATAAAGTTTCTTGCCTAATGACTCGACTTCCATAGGTCCGTATAAATAATTTCGAGATGCTTAGTCGCACGCTTAATTTTCTCGTGAAAATTCGATCTATGGTGTTTCCTGCACGCGCAACCATCACAGAAAAAGTTACTATACAACTTTTATATTCGAATTCTTTAAAAATTACCTAACATGTTTGATGTTTTAATGACAAAGCCGTTCGTACCGTAACTGCAGTGTGTCCACGTTTGACTCCGCTCTATTACCAAGATTGCAAACTTTTTTTTTTTACGTGGAAGAAACCTTCATAGGCACCCCACGTCCTCCGGGGAGAGAACGCGAGTTAGTGCCGAATTCTTATCGGCTAAAACCTCTGCGATGATCGTGTCACGTCGAAGACACGAATATTCACATGATTCGAACTTTTGGTAATCAGAGTGAAGAAAACTTGAATTTTTTAGATTTGGTTTTATTTTAGTACAAGAGTTCAGTAGAGTGGCTGGTTAGATAGTCGTAACTAAACTGTGTATGTCCCTAAACTGTGTCCCTCTGGAAGGGTTATCGCCTGGAAAATTGACATCTGGCAGCCAGAATGTTTATGACACGGGTCACTTGTTTGGGATTTTTAACTAATAGGGTCCTAATTTCCTGGAGAAGCTATTACTTGGGAAAACGTTTCGATGACCGTGGTATGCAAGACGAACCGTGACCGTCTGGTTTGCAGATCTTGTGCCTGTCTCTGGTTTCGGGGCTCGTGACAATCGTCACGTTATCGCCGATATCGTCGCGTTCATAGAGCGGTTCTCGATATGCTCTTATGGATTTCCACGAGTAAGCAGGTTTAATGCTCAATCTACCATTTCCTTTGCAAAACATCGCGCGGGGTTGTTTACGTTTCCAAATACCATGGTGTTGTCTACAGTTTGTACGAAGTAAGCTGTCGCTCATGTGTCGTTCGGATTGAAGATCACTGTGCGCCCCGCTGCTTAGGCTGACTTTCTTTCGTTCGTATAAGGTTTGCTCGCGTGCAGGGGTACTTTTAATTGTCAATATCCAAAAAACAAAGTCGGAAACGCAATTTTTTTATTCTTGATTTTCGTCTTACCTCGGCGTTAAGAATCATCTCTTAAATTTTCGGGAACCTGTAGCCGAATACCCTGTATACATAGATCGGTATCGTCCTTTTGTCAGGATCGGGCTTGCCCCAGGGCCCCTTAATCTCTAGGAACTGTTGTAATTCTAAGAATAATATTTTGTTTATAAGAACTATTTGTTATAGCACTAAGAACATTCTCAAGGACGGAAAGTTTTAAGCGAATGTTTTTCTTTCTTATTGAATGTCAGTGAGATATGAATATCTAACACGAAATGGTTTAAAGTCGGCAGTCTATCGAATAACGCATAACGAATAAAATGTTATTACCTATTCGATTTTCATTCCTTATTCGTTTTTCTTTCTTAAAAAAAACATTTATTCATTCGTTTTTATTCAAAATCATATTTGCCAATCATTTTAGAGAAAAACTTTCTATTAGTCTATTTGCAATAAAAAATTCTTCCCTCTTATGAATCGTTTTGCAATTTCTATTTTATTTATTTTATTTAAATTTTACAATTTGTCCAGTAGGACATTTGGTAAAATCTTATATCTTAGAGAAAAAAATATCTGGATGGTTACCCCCAGCAGGGTTCCATCTTCCAGGTGGTTTATTGTATTTCTATTGCGAGGTCTGTGGGATGCTTCCTCTTGAGTATTCTTTCTATTACGGGTTTTTTCGTTTCAGCAACCAACTGGTTTGGGTGTGTTTCCAGTCTTTCTTTATATTTTGTTGCGTACCTGGCGATTTCCACCTTGACTGTTGGAATCCTTAAATCCTTTCGTATGTTTTCGTTTCTGACATAACATGGGGCGTCAACTATTGCTCTTAGTATTTTTGATTGTGTGGTTTCTACTTTGTTTGTGTGGCTCATTGCCGTCGTCCCCCATAGTGACACTCCATATGTCCATATTGGCTTGATTATTGTTTTGTATATTTTTAATTTATTTGTTGTGCTTAATTTGGACTTCTGTTTTCTTTTTCCACGTATTTTGATGCTTCCACGTAAGGCGTGCGTCTAAGTGAATCCCTAGGTATTTAACTTGCTTTGTTTGTGTTATATGGGCGAAGTTTAGCTTGATATCTGCTGTTTCTCCTTTTCTGAGTGTAAATGTTATGTGGTTGCACTTACTAGTGTTCGCTTTTATTTGTTTATTTTGCAGCAATTTTTCTATTTTTGTGATGTGTTCTTGTAGTAGTATGGCAGCCGTTTCTGGATTAGCGTGCCTCACTAGTATAGCCGTATCGTCCGCGAATGTCAGTATTTTGCTATTGGTAGTTGTTGGTATGTCTGCCGTATATAGTGTGTATAGTATCGGTCCTAAGACGCTTCCTTACGGTACTCCTGCCTTGATGTCTTTAATTTCAGAATATGTGTCTTTATTTTTACTACAAAGGTTTTATTGTTTAAGTATGGCCTAAGTAGTTTGTAGATTTGTTCTGGGAATTGCTTTATGACAGTTTGTAGAAGTTTTTCTTGGTTGACTTTGTCGAATGCTTTTTCGATGTCCATGAAGAGAGCTGTACAATATTGTTTTGTTTCTAGCGTTTGTAAGATTTCGTTGACGAGTCTGTGCATTTGTCCTATCGTGGAGTGTTTGCTCCTAAATCCGAATAGGTGGTCCGGTATTAGTTTTCCTTTCTCTATAGTTGGTTTTTTAGGCGGTTATATATTATTTTTTTCTAGTATTTTGGAAAACGCAGGTAGTAACGATATTGGCCTGTCGGAAGCAGTTAGGTGTGGGTCTTTGTTTGGTTTAGGTAACATTACGATCTGTGCTATTTTCTATAGTGCAGGAAAATACTGTATTCTTAGGAATGCATTAAATATTATAGTTGTTA
>JACXIK010000041.1:4006717-4267268 GCA_014737385.1 Bombus superbus | reverse complement strand
TAAAGCTATTGTTATTAAGATTTCCATGTTTCAAACGCGTTAAAAATTCGTACGAAGTAAGAGAATGATTTATTTAATCGGCTTTACTTTCATCGTAGTACTTCAAATAATTAAGAAATTATCCATTATGAAATTTGTAAAAAATATATTTTGAAATAAATATAAATTGTATATGAAACGTTACTCATGCGCGAATAAATCTATTTTAGTTAAAATAAATTTATCGGATTGATCATTAAATTGATCATTAATTGTCTTCGCGTTTATATATTAATGTTCCTGTTGCTTTTATATTATCCCTACTATCGCTAAATAACTTGCACAAAAAATAACCAGAAATTAAAACAAAGGTATAAAACAATTAAAGCTATACAAAAGCTTGCGACAGAAGCTAATATAGTAACTTAGTGACCCTACTGGCAGCGTTTGATATTAAAGACACATTTGTCTAAGTTGAAGCGGGAGAAAGAAAATGAAGCTACTGACACTGTATATACAATTTCGTGTCTTGCAAAAGAGTTGTTCGAGTCGTTCTACTAAACTGATTAACATTTTCGCGATGCTAAACGTTTGAAGACATCGGAAAGTTATCGACTCTAACATAACCGCAATAAGCATCCCTTAAAAATGGAGAAGCAAGAAGAAGCCCTAACAATCGAACAATGAAAGAAAAATCGCGGCGTGAACCCTTTCGTTCACGATCTTTCGAAAGAATCAAAGGAAAGAAGAAAGGAAAGGAAAGGAGAATAGATTTTTATATCTCGTTCCAAGTTAGATAAGTTTCATTGTACAGAATGGGCTCACAATGCACTTAACGTATGTGTCTATCTTATGAATAATTAAGGTTAAAACGCACGCATCCCACGATGTCCAACGATGTCCAACGATGTCCAACGATGTCCAACGATGTCCAACGATGTCCAACGATGTCCAACGATGTCCAACGATGTCCAACGATGTCCAACGATGTCCCACGGTGTCCCACGGTGTCCCACGGTATCCCACGGTGTCCCACGATGTCCCACGGTGTCCCACGGTGTCCCACGATGTCCCACGGTGTCCCACGATGTCCCACGTTGCCCCCGAAGGGGGGTATTAGTCCAGTTTGGATCATCTAAAATTCTCTTCGTGGCTTTTGGTGATCCAAACTGGACTATGTTATCGTAGTTCTTAGCTTGGTATCGTTTTCCACGGATTAATAAAAAATTAATCGGTCGATTGATCTTTGGAAAACGATACCAATTACCAGGTCTCACCACGAGGAGGTGACTACGAACGAGACCCGCCCATGAGTTACTCGACATTACACAAAAATGTCGACGTTCAAACTGTTATCGAGAATGTCGAATGTGAATCTAAATGTTATAAATTAGTGGTCTAAATGTTATAAATTAATGGCTTAAATGTTATAAATTAATTGCTCAAATGTTGTTAATTAATAGCTTAAATGTTATAAAGTAATAATTTAAATGTTATAAATTAATGGCTTAAATGTTGTAAATTAATGGCTTAAATGTTGTAAATTAATAGCTTAAATGTTATAAATTAATTACTCAAATGTTGTAAATTAATAGTTTAAATGTAATAAATTAATAGTTTAAATGTTATAAATTAATGGTTCAAATGTTATGAATTAATAGTTTAAATGTTACAAGGTAATAGTTTAAACGTTATAAATTGATAATTTAAATCTTACCAGTTTCTTCTTCGATCTTCACGGTACGGGAGTCCACGCACAAATGAGCTCGCGCGCGAATCGCGTGTTCCTTATATACCTGATGGCATACATTTGACAAGGTCTAGGAAGGTCAGTCAAACAGTAACGGTTTGCTAATGTCATAATAGGTTTTTTCATTATAACGCAATCAAATTGAATAATTTTCTAATTTTTATTGTAAATTGACGCCGCCAACAATTTATTAAATTAACATTTCCATAATTGGAATAGTTTTTACAAGCTGAAACAAACTTCACGCTTCAGTGATACTAGTTTTTAATCTAGAACTGTTAATTTATAGTGAATACAAGATTATAATGAAAATAACTGTGCAATATATCAAATAATAAAAAGCTATATATCAAACGGTGTAACTGTCATAAATTAAGAGCATAATTACTTTCAATTAATGAGAGCGTATTGTTATAAATTAAAAGTGTATTAATGGTAATTGTTTTAGATTAATAATAAATTATTATAAATGAATAGCGTATTTGTTACAAATTATTAGTTTAAACGTTGTTAATTAATAGTTTAATTGTTCTAAATTAATAGTTTAAATGTTATAAATTAATGATTTAAATGTTATAAATTAATAGTTTAAATATTGTAAATTAATAATTTAAATGTTATAAATTAATGGCTTGAATGTTATATATTAATAGTTTAATTATTATATATTAATGGTTTAAATGTTATAAATTAATGGCTTATATGTTATAAACTAATAGTTTAAATGTTATAAATTAATGGCTTAAATGTTATGAATTAACAGTTTAAATGTTATAAATTAATGGTTTAAATGCTTTAAATTGATAATTTAAATCCTATCTATTCGTCGTCTTCGATGTTCACGGTACGGCAGTCCAAACACAAATGAGTTCGCGCGCAAGACGCCTGTTCCTTATATACCCGATGCCATAAACATGACAAGGTTTTGGAAGGTGAATCGAACAGTAACGGTTTGCTGATATCATAAAAACTGCTTTTTACATTATAAAACAATTAAATTTAATACTTTTTAAATTTTTGTTGTTAATTAACGCCTTTAACTATTTATTACAATAACCATTTGTACAATTTTTACATTTTTTATCAGCTGAAACTAAATTTGTACTTCTATTTGACTGTTTTTTGTCGTAAACTGTTTTAATTTATATTCAATACCAGTTTATGAAAAACACAATTTTACTACAATAGCCAAACATGTAGTTGACCAGTGGTCAAGAGTCTCAAAGGGAAAGAATTTACATATTATATCAGTTTGTAATAATTATTGATTTTTCGGCATTCTTTTACAAACATTTTCTACTTTGATAACCCATCATAATATTTTATAACGATTTATGAATTTTCATAACTTAATTCTAAGCATATACCATTGTTCAACAATTAATTATTAAAAATGGAAATCTAATATGTTCTTTTTGTTTGTAATGGCCCTAAGTATCGTGTACATTTATGTTATTTATTTGGATATTTATCATATTTCGTTTTTGGTACCTCGCAGTATACAATACATTATTAATAAACTACATACGCACTTATTATTCATTCAAACAACACGTAAAAATATTTCGAAAATTATTCTCTCTGTCACGTACAAATGTTCTTCCCAAATTTCGCAACAATTAGTTTATCTTGTACAGTAGACATTTTCTTATACGAACGTGTATATATATAGTTTTCTTAATATCTATCGTAAAAAGCCTCGTTATCCCGTGACATTGCATGTAGATACTCTTTAGCAAAGGAAAAAAGAACACACACACACACACACATAAATGTGGAAACGTTTTTAATGCGTATACTATCGAAACGACGAATTTTTTCCAGGCACTTCGATCGACTTTGTCAATCACCTAAAAAAGAGGGAACGATTTAGATGTGCGCTTTTTGAACTGTAACGACCAATGTAAATCGATTGTAAAACGTGTAATTTAGATATGGAAACTTTTGAAATATTAAAACTACTAGTGAAATATTAAAAGAAAGAAAATTTGTAAAAATTTAAATTAGTCAGATTGAAATAAGAGCACTTAAGAGATACAACTATCTAATCTCTCAATCATTAGAGTTTACATCGTTAATTTATTTTATCCGCTGCTTTGTATATTAAACCACATTTCTTATATCCTATATCCACAATAAACTGTAATTTTTTATTACCTGTTTCTTCGAGATTAAATGAGCAAATTTGATGAGAGCAGTCACGATATAAGTCATTTTTAAACACGATTCAATTTACAATGAAAATTAACTTACGCTGTTTCTGATATTTAATGTTGAATTCACGATTCCTGTAAAGCTTATCAAGAATAGAAAGCTTAAATTTGTCCGTTTCTTATAAAAGCAACTTTCGTATCTCTGCACGCATCAGTATAGTAAAACATAATATAATAAGTTTAATATATTTGATTCAAACCGTTCGGAAAGCGCACAATCATATTTTAATCTTTCCTTGTTAATTAGAGAATTAAGCGTTCGTTGCACACACTCCGTAAAAATATAATCTATTTTTAAGATTTCCCTCGTTCTTAGCTGATGGAAGAAGGTTCATTGAAGGTATTTGACGTGCTGTATCTTTAATTACGTATATTCTCAAATGTTACAAAACTTCGAATTTCATAAAAAAAAGGAAATAAAAGAAAGAAATAGAATCGCGAAACTTTTGAATGAATTTTGGCCATATCGAATAAAACTCGTAAATATAGATACATATACATACACTTAAGAATATTTTTTAGTTCTCATCGCGGAAAATGAACAAAATTCATGATATTCGGCTTAAATAGACAAAATTTGCCTAAAGTATTGGAATAAATTTCAAGAAGTTAAAGTGAGTCGTAATAGATAAATCTGGTAGAAGGTCTGATTTAGTTATTCATCTCTACATTTACTTCCTTCTTCAAGTTCGCCGGTAACTCGTTCCATACCAATTTCGGGACAGTCTCTGAAAAATATCATAAAAATTAAGAAATTTTATGAAGATTTTGTCTTTTTAAAGATATTTAAAGTAAGAGTATTTCTGTTAGAGTTTATTATTCAGTGATAAGATTAGACTACAGATTCATATTTTGTATACTTTTTAATTTATGGCACAATAAATTAATATACAAGGAATGTTAAATTATTATTTAAAAATCATTAATTAGGATTATTGTAATTAGTAGAAAATTTGAAAGAAAAGGTGCAGAAAATTCATATGCTAAAGGGAAAGTTCACGTGTGAATTGGTGTGAATTAAATCAGTTACAGTATTATCGAGGATAAATTTGAAGTTTTATTAATATATTGGATTCAAATTTTATCCACCGTATCACTGAAACATTAAAATAGGGAGATTCTGTTTCGAGCCGTTTCACATCTAAATATAGTTTAAATAAAAGTCTTGTCTTAAATTGTAAATAATTAAAAAATGTATATATTTTATATGTTATATGTGAATTTCTTCATTTATAATTGATGTTTTCGATTTACTATCTGTTTCCTTCGTTAATCTGTGTCTCTTAATTCTTAAATGTATGAAATTTATATTATATAGCAATTTTATTATCTACGCTGATCGATATTAATAAACATATGTATACAGAGTGACACAAAACTTGTAGGCGATATTTACAGGGATACAATGAAAGTAGTTCATATATGAAAATATCGCTTGAAAAGCTTATTTTTAATTACAAATAATTTAATTTCTGCCCTATAAATTGCCTTATATATTTTCAATGTATCTACCAACGCTTGCAACCAAATTCCTAAAGCAAACCTAGCACCTGTACAAATAAAATCTTACCTTTACACATATATAACAAATTGGACCAAGTAATCTTTTCCTGGGAGAAACAGTAAACGCCCAATCTGCCACCTTTCAATGTCGAGTCGTAAACATTTCCTGAGTCAGCTACCAGCTGTTTTCCTTGATAAAGTCGGAACCTAATTAGACCAATTTTAGGTCTATGTAACAGATGCCATCTATATGGTGTCCTTTCTTTCCACCCGATTTTCTTTGGGTCGTGCCAAAGAATCTTCACCTGGTTGGGTACATCTTCGTTATGCCAGAGACTGTTTCTAAGAAATTCTCCGGGACCTGTATTCGAGTTGACGAGTTTCAAGAAAACTCCGGGTTCTCCTACTGCTCTGAACGGAGCCGGCATCCAATATGGTTGCGGGCCTTTTTTCCAGCATACGACGTAGAATCTACGGTTGTCTTGGTAAGAAAATACAAAACCAACGTAGTCGTCGTCTTCGTCGTCGTCGATGAAGAACGTGCCCTCGAAATCTACGCCGCTGAATATATCCGGACCTGTTGCAGGTGAAGATTTAAAGTCAAGAAAATAAACAGATTACAAAATTTTCAAATTTGTTTTTTAGTATGATTAGTAAATTAAATGATATTAATCTGCTAAATTCTGTTCCAGAGAAACGAAATTTCGTATGCACCAACCTAAGCCCAACCTAATATTCATTACACAGTGACTACACGAAGTATTTGTAAATACTAAATACATATTTTTATCTTCTAGTGAAACGTTTTTTATGAGGTTTTATATTTCATTTTTATAGCATAAAATTTTTGTAACCGGAGGTATTAGTAAATGATATAAAATTTAATATACTTGGATCTAATTAATTAATATTATGTAGATGCTGTAGTAAATGTAACTGTGTACAAATACTTTTTACAGCTACTATAATAAATAAATAAATTGATTAATAGATATAAATTAATACAAATTACTACATTACCAATAGCAAGCCCGGGATCACTATTATAAAGCTGCTGAATTTCAGCGCCTTCGTGGTGTATTACCCAAACAGGATCTATTTGAGCAGTACCAATAGGATCTAAAGCTACCGTAGTATATTTTCTGAAATCTGTTGCCCAAATCAAGCTATTGTTAGGGCAATTGTCTTGTAAATTCTTCACAGTGTCGTTATCATTGTCGTTCCAGCAAGCATCACCAATATTCTCATCTAAATATGTATAATATTCTTTTAGATTTTTATATGATAATTTTTACGGTTCGATGATACTTTACTTACGATGCGTGCGACGTTGATCCGGATTGTAAACGTAAGGACAATTGTCAGTCGAATTGGGCACACCATCATTATCCATATCATCATCGCATTCATCTCCAATGCCATCGTGGTCAATGTCATTTTGTCCTGAATTCATGACATCAGGACAATTGTCTCTATCGTCTTGCACACCATCTCTATCTTTATCGTTGTCGTTATCGCAAACATCACCTACTCCATCTTCATCTTGGTCCAATTGGTCCTCATTGTATACGTCAGGACAATTGTCGCAGGCGTTGCCAACGCCATCCGTATCGCGATCACTTTGATCTGGATTCTTCGTTTTTGGACAATTGTCCCTCTCATTCAAGAAACCTGTGAAATTATAAATGTTATTGATCATAAAAGATATTCTATTAAAAATGTTTTAAAAAGTATTCAATATAAAGTATCTATAGATGACCGTCCAGTGATGTATAAGAATTTTGAACGAACAGATTCGTCAGTGGCCTAGGTAGCTTAATTGGGAAAGCACCTGTTCGGTAAACGGGAGATCCGGGTTCGAATCCCGGTCCAGTAAAACCCATCGGATGAATATTTTTCTCTCTAAAATCTCAGAAAAGTATAAACCCTTGATTCCCAACAATTAATGATTATTTATTTTAATTGATCGATATTTATTGTATAGATATAATATCATATAGTAGTTATCGATAGTTAATAATTATACATTGTGGTGAGCGAGGGCCGGTCACAATTGTCTCAGGCTGGCGCCGGCTTGTAAGAGGTGGGTGTGGTGGTCATCTGTTATACATCAGTATAAGAATTTGAGAGAAAAAGGATTCACCGATGATGGCTTTCTTGGGTAGCTTAATTGGGAAAGCACCCGTCCGGCAAGCAAAGTTTTGGGTACGAATCCCGCTTTAGCAAACCAGATTGGCTGAATATTTTTCTCCCTACATATTCAATATTTTTTTTAAAAGCCTTGAAAAAAGCTTTATAAAACATTTCGTCGATTTTACCACGTAAATATTTCAGAAAACATTCTATTTTATACAAAAACACCCTTAGAAACGGAGAATATTCTTACCATTATCGGTTGAATACTTTGAAATTAATCTATCGATTAATTAAATTTATCTAAATTTATAATTTTGTCTACCACTTATTACTGAATGTAAAATAAATTTTTCTATTAAAATCTCACCATCGTTATCGATGTCGTCGTCACAAGCGTCACCGATGCCATCATCGTCAGTGTCCTCCTGTTTCAGATTTTTTACTAGAGGACAATTATCGCAAGCATCACCGATAGAATCA
The DNA here is from genome assembly GCA_014737385.1 of Bombus superbus. Lineage (NCBI taxonomy): Eukaryota > Metazoa > Arthropoda > Insecta > Hymenoptera > Apidae > Bombus > Bombus superbus. The sequence continues at coordinate 4,259,207 of JACXIK010000041.1, read as the reverse complement.
TGATCACTGTCCTCTTGGCTAGGGTTCGCAATTAAAGGACAGTTGTCCGAAGGATTCAAGATGCCATCGTTATCAGCGTCTGGATCACAGGCATCACCCAAACCATCTCTATCCGCATCCTCTTGCCCAGTATTTGGTATGAATGGACAGTTGTCCATACGACAACGTAAATCATGACAACGAAGGTTTCTGTCAGGAATTCCATCGCTGTCTCTGTCCGAGCCACACATCAGTCCATCCCCTGCCCATCCGACGCGACACTAAAAATTATATCTTTTGATGTAAATTGTGAATTTGATGTGAGTATATATGGAAATAAAAGAGTAGTTGTGTTGGATTTGTTTTCTTACTCTGCATATATATTCATTGGTATTGGTACAAATACAATCGGCGTTCACATCGCCAAATGTTTGGTTTCCCACGTAACCTGTCCTGCAAGTACCACATCTATACGAGCCCTAAAGTGTTAATAAGAATTCTTGAGTTTGAAATACAATTAAATTCAATATTAAATTGTATTTATTGAATTTATTTTAATTGTTAGGAATTTTTGCAAAAACTACCTCTGTATTAATGCATGTCACATGTGGATCGCATCCTCCATTGTTATTTTCGCATTCATTTATGTCTTGGCAAATTTGCTTGCGAATCATTGCGATTTCCAAACCGATTCCTTCAACTGTAGGTCCAGAAAATCCTGACGGACAAGATTCGCATTTGAATCCTGGATGAAGATTGATACATCGTACTCCTGGATGACAAGGTTGAGCTAGCTCGCATTCATTTATATCAACACACGTAGATCCATTACCCGTGAACCCGTCTGGACAAGAACCGCATCTAAAAATCATTATAGTTCAGTCAGAAACCTTGAAATAATCCTTTTCAATCTTTTTCCACTTTATAATAGATAATTGTAATTTACACTTAACACTTTAAGTTCGATTAAATTACAATTAATTGCATTTAAATTATACAAATTTATGGATTGACTTGACATTTTCATTTCATTACTTGAAATAGGGTGGGTGAAGAATTGGATCACATTTCACATCCGGGTAGCAAGGATGAGACTCGCAACCACCCTTAAATAGTTCGCAGCGTTTACCATCACCTACGTAACCGCTGGGACAATTTCCACACCTGAAAAATTGTTACTTAATTCATTACAGCTCATATCCTTTCTGATATCCTATATGCTCTGTCCAAATTTTTCTTCTTAAGTAACATAATAATCAAGGATGGGTACACCTACATATCGTACTTTGAAAAGTGAAATTTCTGCATACGGTCATAATTCAATCGCCGGGAACTGTATTGTAATTAATTAAATGATTCTACTCGTACCTGTATCCATCCGCGCGGTCGTAGCAACGGACCCCGTAAAAGCAAGGGTTGTGCGCGCAACTAATTTTCACGCAACGATATCCATCACCGATGTATTGCGGTGGGCACCCTCCGCACTGTGGCCCTTGTGGTGTGTTAATGCAGTCAGCGCCCGGGAAGCAGGGCGATTTGTAATCGCAACTAGGAGGAGGAGCCGCCGTGGTCGTCGGTGAAACTGTGGAATTACCAGGATCAGGAACTTGTCAGGATATCGCTATTCCAAGAAGAAACCTCGACCACATTGCGACTCAACGGATTTTCGCCTGTGCTTGGAATCCACTTTAATGCTACAATTACTAATGATTAATCTACATTTATCTCTACAAAACTAGTTAGAATCACAGATTTTTGAAAATATCTATAGCCCAAGGGAAAATAGTTCTTTTTTCCCTTAGAGGAATAATATACCTTCTATGGAATACTCTGCGTATATACGTGTAATTAATAGCTTTCAATATTTCGTATATATATTATAAATGCGAGAAATGTTTTAGAATATTATTTCATGTTCTATTTGTAGTTTCGATTTAAGCATTGTATTATTATACATTTGAGTAACTTTTTTAAAAAGTTTTTTGAAAAATTTTTCGTAAATTAGTTACTTTGTTTTTGACAACCTTGGTTTAGTTTCTGTATTAGTTTCTGATGTCTCCGCGACAATTTAATATTCAGTTTATTCAGTATTTTCTATTCCAGTAATTTCTTCTCGGGTTATAATCACGTTGCCAATATCACTTTCCTCGATTTAGATATTAATCGCTTCGGTTAATACGTTGTTTCTCGATTTAATCGCGTTGCTTCCCGATCATGCGAATTAATCTAGTGATTCGAGGAACTTTATTCTTGATCGTTCCCTTAGAAAAGTAAGAATACGAGTCACAACATTATTCCATTTTGCAGGAAATGTACATTTATTGCAATGTAAGGCCGTATTATACATTTATGTAGATGATCTCTCGTTGTCTATAATATTAACAACTATTTGCACACTTGTAAAAATCGTTACTAAAAAGAATTGTTCAAAAGATGGGAAGGAATTGAGAAAAATTAAACTAAAAAATACTATCGAATAACAAATAAAAAATTAAAAGCAGTTAACAATAAAAATATCTTTCGTGTATGTAATTCTTTCAATACCCACCAGGAGGTACGCGACATGCTGCGCAATTTTCAATTAATTGTCGAAGGTGTCGCGTTTCCAGTTTCTAAAAGGAAAACCATATTAATCAAGAACTGTTCATTAAATATTCTTGAATAATTATGGACGACGTTATTACTCACGTTTAATTCTATTTCTCTCCAAACCTTCCTAGTAGCTTCAATCAGCTCGTTTAATGTCCTCACGATTTGAAAATCCATTAAACAAACTGCGAAATCACATTTTCTTGAGATTTTAAAATCATCAGAAATAAAAAATAATGATCAGTGTTAGATAACATTTTATCTACATATTTTATTTCCTAAACTTCTATTATTATAGTTAATATCTTAAACAATTAAGACAGTTAAGATATTAAAACTTATTAATAGACCGCAGTTTTTTATGCAAATTCGTGTTTATCAGAATACAATTAAGGAAATAGAACACAGATTGAAAATTGTTTTAATTACCAGATATTATAGGAAGCAATATACTATGGTTATATTAAATATTTGTTCGTGTTATCTGCGTATTATATACAATTTTGCACGTTCAAATTTCCTACAAGTACATGAAAATCCGCAGTCTATTTATCAACTCATTTTTCGTATGATTCACTTCAATTACAGCTTACCCTTTTCGTTCAGACTCTGAATTCCTATGTCCCCTCTTCGCGGAAATCTCTTATGATACACGTTCGACTGACTCAATGGATCCAATTCACCAAAATTATTCCATTCCATGGGATTCGTGTAAAACGGTCCATCAAAGTATTCTGACCGTGTTTTCTGACGCAAACGTTTCACATGACTCGAAATATCTTCTTGATTAGTTTCAAACTCATTTATAGAATGATATTTCTCAGGACGTTCAGCAGGACGATAATTGTGTTTCGATTGAGGCGATTGTTTAAAATCTGAATCGCCGAGATCTTCAAATGGACTTGTATCTTCGGACGTATCTGAAGTTTCAATTGTAGAATTCTCATTGTTTCCTAATTTTCTACGAGATGGATTAATCTCGAGTGAAAATTCGTCGGAATCATTACCAGAATGGTCGTTTGTTGGTGTAGGAATTGATTCGTCAGATTCAACAGAGTCTTTGTATTCTTCCGATAACGTGCCTAAACCGGCCAGATAATTGGAACAATTTTCTTGTTTCAGAGCGTCGCTGACGGATAATAAGGGATAAACCTTTACGTGACTCCTCCTTTCTCTAAACTGAAGATACAACTTTTTTAAGTTAAATTCTTTAGATTGAAAGCTCTATAATTGTTAAAAATAATAAATATACAGCAATAAAATAACATTTTTCACAATACATCTAGTTGAGTTTTGGAATTATTTTTCTATTGATACGATACTGCATTGTATGTATATTATAGATGTTTTACATTTAGATTAAAATATCTGCATATATCAAATTTTTTATTTATATATATTTAGATAGAAACATTAGCTATCGTCATTATATAGAAAAATGACAATCCGTTTAATGCGTTTTTCAGTTATGATACAAACAGTAACAACAAAGTATTATAACCAATAGTAAACAATGCTACTTCCTTTGCAAGATTATTTATAAACAGCGGAACGTCACTTGGAAGAAGAAAAACTAAGATGATTTATATATTAACGAGCTTTTTCATGAATATTTAAATGACGAAAAGACAAGAGTGAGAAGAAATGAAGGCTCGTTTTCTCTCTCCTTTTTGCTCATAAATTACGATCATCGTGGTTCTTTTTGTATGCATATCTCGAGCGCAGGAAAGCAGACCGTGAATATTCAATAATGATGAAGTCTAAGCGAATCGAAATCAATTCACTATGCTTAAATGTGTTACGCGAGTTAACAGCTACACGTAATAAATGCGAGCAGCCTTGGACTGACTCGCCATATTTGGAATAGCATCATCCTACGATGTCTAACGTCACCGGTTCTCTGGTAACAACCGTAAAATTCTTCAATGATAGATGAAAGAATGCGTGTTTTGGTTATTTGTCCTTTGACAAAACAGAAACAAAAAAAAAAAAAAGAAAGAAAAAGGAAAGAACAATTACTTTGACCCAATTGAATTTGTTCAATCCACACCATTATAGATGTCCGTGCGTCAAAGGATAATAGCTTAATGTTAGTATTTTTTCTAATATTGTTACTAATATTCGTAACTCAAGTATTTAGACTTAGAAGAGTTCAAACATCTATTATTTTTAATTATTTGATAATGAAGACTCACCACTTCCACAAGAGAATCATCTTCATTTTCTGCTACCTTACGGAAGCTTTCCTTTAAGTGCAGCATGCCTTGATAAATGCAATCAACGTAAATGTCTATTTCGGGGTCAGGTTTATTCTGATGCACGAAGATGATTATTTTCTTCCATGGAGCATTCACGTTCCGAATTTCCAAGGGCTCTGTGATTCGATGACCATTTCGGCTAGTCTTCTCGTAGATGACTAAAATAGAGTTAAAATGAATTAGTAAGAAATACATACAATAATATTTTTTATTCATAAAAATTGAATAATTTGTATTTGGAATATCCTTCTTACTTCGATTAGTTTGCCTATCGAACTTAAATATCATTTTCGTCTTAGATTTCTCGTATTTTACAGCTAGAAGAATATCAATCGCTGCTTCTGATTGTTTCTTTTTCGATTTAACGTTCAAAGCAACAACCACAAAATCGTTGTAGTCCCATGTTTCTCGAAGACTTGTCGTCAACTCTGTAGACATTTGTAACAAGGAAAAATATTAATTAATTTCACTTTGAGAAACTCTGACTTATTGTCATTTGAAGGATGTTATCGTGCTATTTATCACCTTCAATACTCAGAGAAAGGGTTTTATGTAGAATTTCGTAAATTTCCGAGAGTCCACAGGATCGTTTCGAATTTCAATATCGTTTATTAGGAGACTGCGAATTTTTTCGAACTTATTTTAAAAATTGAAAGATACGCAACAATGCATATTATATGCAAAAATCATATGAAATGTCCAAAGTACATACCGGTTAGGTATAATATTCAAAGGATGCAATAAATCTTTGCCTACTCTTTTAATTGTGCTTATGAAGATATGAATTTGCATAAATATCCGCAGCCTAATTATAAAATATTTCTTCCATTTATTATTAATCTCGAAATAATAAAAAAAATATCGTTAGTAAATTTGTGTAAAAAAAGGGTTGTCTTCCTAAAGATAGATGAATCACTTCCATAATTGGCGAGCATGAAAATAGTCATTTCAAGTTAAACTGTTGTAAAAACCATTTATCGTTCCTTGCGTGTCGTTACCGGGTTTCTTGTCAAGTTGTATGGGGACTGGTTTGCAATACCGTAAATACCTTATGGGAACGTTCTACGCCTACTGTTTTGCTACGACACAGTTTACTTTGCTTCCAAGACTATAGGAAGAAAATAATAGTTTTAAAAAAAAACGTAAGATAAGGTAGAGAAAAATTAATTAGAATTGATAATTAAGAATCTAGGTTGTAGATATATGGTACAAGATCTATATTCTAATTAGCTTTTTAACTCGCATTTTATTTTACTTTTAGCATTATAAGATGAGAAACATTAATCCATGCTTGAAATCGCTTAAATTCTATATTATATTTGTAGATATCCAAAGATTCTTATATTATATTTGTACTAATTAACAAGTTTAGTTGTGACCCGAAAATTATTTTTATCCACACTTTTGTCAAGCTTAATATTAAATATTTTATACCTATATTGGGAACATTAGATTTATCTGTCATTCAAAATTCTTAATACTTAAAAATTACAGAATTTCAAAATCTTACTGTATTTACAGAATTAAGCAACTAGGATTAAAAATTTCTGGAATTAAAGTCTTGTATTTTTTAACTTATAAGCTAAAAGCTATTAAACTATATTTTCTTTTAATTACGAAAGCCACATTCACAGACTTGATCGATCTTCTATGTCATTGCCATTGATGTTCCATTTTTATTTTTTAATTGTTTACTAAGTCACGAGTAAAAATAATTACGTAATAAACTTAATAAACGAAAAACATGAAAACAATCGTTTCATCTTACCTTTATCCAATTTCACGTTACAATCAGCGACGTAAACAATGAATAGTATCGCGAAGATCAACGACGCGATAATATGCATTTTAAATCACTATCTTCCTCGTTTACTATTCTTCCGAATTTAATCGATTATTTTTCCACAAGATCGATTAGCCAATTTTATTATTTTTTTGCGTCGTATTTACGTTTTATTCCTACTGCGAATTGATTCGAGTTAAGACGTACTGATCTATAATGAATAAACCGTGATGAATAAAATCGCGGGACGTTGGCAGGACGTTCATCGACTGAGACATGGAAAAGCCTACCGACGACTTTATAACTCACCCACGGAAATTTCCGAGTACAGAGTCGTTGTCCGTGGCATATAGAACGAAAGGAATTGATACATCTACGAATAATTACTTTATAAACACCACTTCTCACCTTATCCATAACCACGCCCTATATTTAATCTAATGGTCCTGGTTAAAAGTCATCTAATATCTTCATTATAAAACATAAATAGAATCATTAAATAAAATATTTATAGAGATATGTGTATTAAATTAATAATTATCAGAATGATATCTTGAAATTCGAAACTAATACATTACCATATAATTATTAAGTATTGAAATATAATATGGCATGACGTAAAATGTACTGTATTAAGAGCTTTTACGGCAATTACAATAATCCTTATATTCTCCTTTAATTTAAGCATAATGTATGACTTAATTTATTTTTATTCCTCTTCAAGTCCCTCTGAGTTTTTGAAATATAGGTATATACATACAGGATGAGTCACCTGTGAATTTAAGGTAAAATATTTTTGATAATATAAATTATACCGAAAAATGCTTCAGATAAAATTTGAATATTTCAAGGGAAGCATATTTTTATGCTAGGTTAGTTTCTCTATAGGTAGGTGTATAAAGGTCTTGTGAATATTACCTTTATTTTTTTTAATGGAATCATATATTTTTTAAAACATTAATCGATGCAACTTGAGATTTTCTATAAGAACTTATTAATCTACTTATGTCGAAAAACTATTAGTTTTTTACGTTTATTTTGTAAAACTTATTGTATGAAACACAAAATAAATAAAAAAGTAATGGCTTGCGTCTTTCATTTAATTGAATCAGCTGATTTATTTACGTTCCAAATACTCAATAGCTTCTAGCAACTTAAAACTTTTTTTAATCGAAAGTATGTTCTTTGAGAATTATTGTATCCAGTAGTTCGGAGGCTTGAACAAATGTTGATTTACTTATTAGGCACTGTATTAATTCAAAAGCTTGGAAAGTTTTGAGAAAATTGCAACTAGGCAGAATCGTGAAGAAAATAGCGAAGGTCGATTTTTACAACTTTTTTATCTCAGCCTGTAATGAAAATTTAAACAATACGTTTTGTAGATTTATATAGTATGTTATAATATGTACGTGCTGAAAATTTGATCGATGAAATTTTTATGTACCTGTAATGAAAATTTAAACAATACGTTTTGTAGATTCATGCCAGTTATATATGTACGTGTTGAAAATTTTGTCGATGCAATTTTTACGAGCCTGTAATGAAAATTTGGACAATGCAGAAATTTCATCGATCAAATTGTCAGCATATAAGCATTATAATTGATATAAATCTACAAAACGAATTGTTTAAATTTCCATTAGAGGCTCAGATAAAAAAGTTGTAAAAACCAACCTTCGCTACTTTTCTCGCAATTCTTACCAGTTGCAATTTTGTCAGCAATTTTTTTACACGACATCTAGTAAACTAATTCTTCTAGCTTCTCAAAAAATCTCATTTTAAAGGGTTATTGTATTTTAAAGAATATCCGAACATTAATGATGACCACTATATACGTATAGTACACGGTTGTTACAATCGTGCATATAAAAATAACACTGTTCATTTTTATCTTTTTCTCCAGAAAAATGAAAACTTAGTGAAATTAAAAAATAAATTAAGTCAAAAGGAAATTATTGACAGCTTCAGTGCATGGTGAAAGATCTAAAAATGAGCAAGGTTATGTCATTTTCTATGAAGATATGCTGATTACACTTTAAAAAAACGAGATTTTATCCCATCAAACAAGTATATATGCAATATACGCAATCATAAACAGAATTGGACATAAAATTTTTTATTTTTAAGAAGTCATGTCGAAAATTTGACTAAAATTTTTCTTCTAGATAGTTGTATGCATTGTTTAAAAATTTCTCGTTAAAGAATATAGCAATTTTATCAGTCAGCCTTTTAATACAGAGCCTGGTAGGTACTTACATCAACAACTGTTCAGACCTACGAACGGGAGAAAAGAATACTGGATAGACTAGCTCTCAAAGAACATTTTCTCAATTAAGAAAAATGTTTGTTATTGAAAGTTATTGAGTATTTGGAACATAAATAAGTCAGCTGATTTGGATAAATGAACAAAAAGACCGTAATACTTACTTTCAGTAATTTGTTACCTTACCATCAGAGAACTGAAATCTAAATCACGCCTCCACTAAGTTCTCCAATACACTCGTTTCATGCTAAATCGATAAAGTTGGGAATGACATTAACACGACAATTGGTGTGTGTCAGGTGATCAGATGATTCTATACTGTGTCTCGTGGATCCGTGTTATGGATATATACATATTACGTGATATTATATATGCATATACATAATATACAATTACTATTCATTCTAAAACCGTACCTTATAAACATTCAGGTGAATATCGATAGAAATGAATGTATCAACTAGAAGAATTTTTACGAAAGTGAGAAATCCACATAATATTATCATTGTTCGATCTCTAACCAAAGAAACTTTATCTCAATGGTGGTGTAAGCTTACAAATCAAAAACCCAATCGCAAGACTTTCAGGAGTGATATTTATGGACAGGAACCTTATGAATCCAACTACGAGTCAAGTGAAAAAATTAGTTTCCCTGCATATTGCTTATTGGTAAGATAGAAACAAAAAATGCCATATATTGTAGACAATTGATTATTATAAACAGTATCTTTTTGTATTGAAAAATTAAAAAACAGAGCGTACCAATTTGTGCATTTGTGCTTGGTACATGGCAAGTTCAAAGGCTTAAATGGAAAACAGATTTAGTGGAAAAGCTAAAAGAGCGTACTAGTCATGAACCTTTTGAATTACCAGAAAAGTAAGGCAAATAGAATTTGTAATATTTTTAATATTATAGAATTATATGGGACAATGATCAATTTTATTCAGTTTAGAAGATTTGGAGACAAAGGAATATTATCCTATTAGAGTAAGAGGAACATTTTTATATGACAAAGAGTTTATGGCAGCAAATAGAAGCCTGATAAAAGATGGTAAGCCATCAGATGCCAATTTTTCTTTTGGAAGTAGATCAAAAAGGGGATATCATATTATTACACCCTTTAAGTTGGCAGATAGAGAGTAAGTAGATGAGCTCTAAAAGGATGTACTTTTATTTCTCTTTTGTTTTAAAGTTTAAAATATTTTGCAGCTTAACAATTCTGGTAAATCGTGGCTGGATCCCAAAAACATTAAAAAATTTACCACAGAAACACAAATCTGAGGTAGAAGGTGAACAAGAAATTGTAGGAATTTTAAGAATGAATGAAAAAAGACCATCTTTTGTTCCTAAAAATCGTCCACATCATAATATGTGGTATTATAGGTATGTGAAAATATTAGTACTGTAATTCCCAAATAAATCTTTGTTTATTTTCCAGAGATGTGTATGAAATGGCTAAAAAGGCAGACGCGTCTCCTATATATCTTGAATTGAACATTAACAACAATTTGAATCAGTATCCAATTGGTGGTCAAACAAGAGTGGAATTACGAAATGAGCATCTAAATTATATCCTCACATGGTATTGTCTATCTGGAGCCACTGCGTACATGTGGTATTGGAAATTCATAAAAGGAATACCATTAGCATATTGAAAAGCAAGCATTAAGTATGCATTTAAGTCATAAACGAAATAGTTATCATGCATATGTATATATAAAAATCATATATTACTAATCTAACATTTTTTTTGTAATTTAATCCTAGTAATTTAATAAATGACGTATATTGTTGCAATTATTTTATACCATAACAAAGTGATTGTTCTATACTAATAAGAGAATATCAATTCTTCATCAAAAAATGTCGCCTTTTATTATCATAACAACAACAGTGATAACCACTACCAACAAAATTGTCAACAATGGTCATGATATACAATTACATTGAAGAAGTCAGCATAGAAAATACAAATATGAAAATATACAATACAAATATGAAAATACACCATGTACATGCTACATTGATTTTTCTGTCCTTTTTTCTTTTTAATTATATGTACGTATTTATTCTAGCGTAATAATCATATTACAGCTTTCGCAATCCGCGAGTTTCCGTTCAAATGATAACTGCGACAAGGGGACGTATTTATTGAACTTTTCAATTTGTCGTGCCTTCATGAAATTCCGTGATTGACGGTCATAGGTATATCGTAACGACATACAACTGATCATGGCACCCTCCAGCATTTTCAGGTACTGAAAGAGGTATTACATTTGAAAGATGAACATATATCACGCTTGAACATAGGATATAACGTATAAATTTTTACATATATTCTGAAATACGAGTACCCGTCCAAGTCAACAATTTTGTAAACGGTGTATATTATCATCTTACATCATTTTAAACAAATACATATATCTCCTCGAACGTATCAAAAAATGAAAGAAATACATAGTAGTTTCGCAAAAATTACCGCGTTTGATATCCTAAATCGGTAACGCCTCAAATCTATCGAAGTGAAAATGGTCAAGTGACACGTTGCAGACTGCTCATGAAACTTGTTTCGAGGAATGTAATATGCAGTAGATAATATATCAAGGTCATTCAAGAGCTATTAATATAAATATTAATATTTCATGTACGTATTTCCTTTTCTATTTCTTTCTAACGAGCACCAGAATTAATGAAATGAAGGATAATCTATGAATCGTATTAATTTCAAAACATCTACGCAATTAACGCTAAACAATATAATAAATGAAATTCGCCTTATTGTCGCGCTAGGATTAGGTTGGTAGACGTAAAAAGCATTAACACTATGTGCACGGGAAATAATCTAATAATAAACATTTTCTACATATATATTCAGACATATATATAGGTACATAATTATAACGATCCTCCTATACCCTTTAAAAATATCAAATACAAATAATAAATCGTTCGATTTGTGACAATTTTATAAAATATATTATTCGAACAAAAAATAAAATATAATAATTATTCCTATCAAATATCTTGTTCGCCTTTATTCTCTTCCCTTTCTTTTCATATCTATATTTTTAGCAACAATTATCGAGCAGGCTTTTTATACATTTCCATAGAATACGTTCGACGAAGGTACAATCACTATTGCACTACAAGATTTCTCGTCCAATTTCTCCTTTCCATGGATGCATCCATTCAAGAATAGCTTGGGGCATTTTACTCGTTCAGGACGCAGGTGCGTACCAAAGCATCGCATACCGAGTACGGGTCGCAATTGCTGCTGGGTCTCCTATCTTCCAAGTAACCTTTCTTTTCCTCCGCAACACCTCGAGGAATACGAATACTAACGTTACGATTGGCCACGCCAGCACTGAAGTCATGTATGCTACTGGTTTCGCATTTTCCGGTTAAACGACGCTCATTGTCCTTCCCTCCGCGTGGATCGTATGCCTGAATGTGCCTGAGGTGTTGTTTGCTCAATTTGTCGATTGCCTTCTCGATCTCGGCAATACCATTCTCGGCACGCATTGCTTTCGTCGAGAAGTTTGTGTGCGCACCGGCACCATTCCACGTACCGTCCATGGGTTTCGGGTCCAGGGTGACAATCACACCATACTCTTCAGCTACACGATGAAGAATAAACCTGGCAACCCACAAATCGTCTCCACCCGATATTCCGCTACATGGACCAATTTGGAACTCCCATTGAGAGGGCATAACTTCTGCATTAGTACCAGCAATCTTTACGCCAGCGTAAAGGCAAGCTCGATAATGAGCTTCAACAATTTCGCGGCCAATTACTTTGTCGGCACCTACACCGCAATAATAAGGTCCTTGAGGACTAGGGAAACCATTTTTCGGCCAACCAAGTGGTCTACCGTCGAAATCAAGGAAGGTGTACTCTTGCTCGATTCCGAACCATGGATCTTGATCCTTAACAGCTTCCATAGCCTCGTTACATTTGAAGCGCTTATTCGACCTAGTCGGGGTCATGTCGCTGTAGTAGGTATCACAAAGTACTAGCTTGTTATTTCCGCGACGGAACGGATCATTGTAGATTGCCACCGGGCAAAGATAAATGTCGCTGTTGGCGCCATCCGCTTGGTAAGTCGAACTTCCGTCGTACGTCCATATTGGCAGTTCTAAAAACCAGAAACCAATACATATTTGATTAAGAAATGTTCTCTAGTTATTGGCATTTATTTTATTTTATTTTATTTTCACTTTTATAATGATTTATAGACTATGAAATAATTTGTATGTTAATATGTTAATGTTGTTAAAAGATGATTGTTATAAATAACTTATTAAACTAGATTCGACTTGATCGTAAAAGTTTAACTAAATATCAAGTAGTAAAGTAAATGTAAAGTAATAGTAGTCAAATAATAAATCTTTTTTTTTTTGTAAGAATTGATAAACCATTCATATAGTTACTGATAAGTATACCTAGTGCAAATACTAATAAGATTTCACTTTGCGTTGATATTGCATTTCGTTCTGCTTTTACTGATACAGATTCAATGCTTCACTGTAAAGAAGAGTTTTATTTTCAGATGAATAGAGGAGCTCGTGTATATTCGTAGAAAGCAGCTATTTGGCTATCTCTGTTAGCCTTGGCTATCTTTAGAATGGATTAATCTTGCAATTCTCATAGTAGATATTAAGGGACTTGATCTATTCAGTTTCTGGATTGTCTATCCATTAATGAAGGCAAATCTTCTTTGTTCAATTGTTCTATGAAACATTATTTTAACATTGTAAAGAGTAATAAGTAACTAAATAAAAAAATAAGTAACTAATAAATAATAAGTAATAAGTAAACTAGTAAGTGATAAATAACAAGTTATTTATTAATTATTAATTAATAAAAAAAAATGAGAATACATTTATCTATTGATACTATCATCCAACGAAATTCAAAACAAATAAATATTTCGACTTACATAATCGATTCCATGCAAGTACTACTCTTAATCGCCGACATTCAAACGTGGCCCCGTGAATTCTACGCGCCACAGATGTTAATGGTTTTGTAACGCGCGCAGAATCTCATGAATACGGACGGATATTATTCGTAATGCTGACAAACGTTTGAGATTAATGCATATGTACCGAGCGATCAACTATTTTGCACATCATACCTTATGTGTTATTAATATTTACAATGTATCATTCGTGACGCCCGAATTGCATGCATGAATCGAAAACTAGGAAAAAAATGGAAGACAAATGTTTCAAGATTCGAAATATTAAATATAATCATCTGATGTTTATTAAACATAGTCTCTATCGTAACATAATATTCAACACGATTAGATAATATTGCTTGGAGAAGATAATTTAATGTTTTTACAACAAACAAACGATTTTGAACATTTATGAAACACTTTGTCAACACGTTTATACGTGCTCCCATGTAAGAAAGTGCTTTGACTTTTTGCCCGATCTTTAATTACGGAGCAATTGCTTAGTTTGATGATGGTAATGGATCGTTTGTTTCGATTCACTGAACTGCAAATCAACTAGTTCAGTCGCATTTTGATGTAACTGCATAAGGTAATGAGATCTTTGATCCGCTCAATTTAAATTACTCTGTAATTTGAAACTGATATTAGATCAACTCTTTTTAGAAAAGGATCCCCACAATAAAAAATTATTGACGATACGAAATTATTGATGTTTTCATAATTCAGTTTCTGTAATTAATACTGAACGAGGTCGAGATGCGTCTTTTTTAACGAATAGTATACTAATAATAATATATTAATGCGAATGAATTTAACACGTGATGAATTAAAAGGCCACATTTTCAAGTTATTCATCCATGATTAATATTTAAGCATTATCTTTCGAAGTAAACATTGCTTTTCTCATGCATCATGGATTTACACAAATGAGTGAATGGAATAAACTCTGGAATTATCTATGAAGTTTAAAATATTCTTATCCCAAGAATAGGCTAAAAAGGAGGAGACCTTAAGGTCTCTTCACAAATAATAGATAACATTTAACAAGGAACTTCCATTGGGAAGTACCCTCACATACAAAGGAATTGTTGATTGATCTCGAAAGAATATTGAGTTGTAGTTACTATTTTCCTTAAAATAAGAAAAAAATTACATTTTCATGGTAAATATATCAAGACTAAGACACCAACCTGATGGATGTTTCGGCACAAATTCTACCGTTCTGGTCTTGCTTCGCAAACCTTCGCCGGTACCATCGATCCAGATGTATTTCGCTTGAATTTTATCCTCTGGTTGAGGCAGGTCGAGGTACTTATTTAACAAGGTCTTGTCTAAGGCCGCATTTGGCGACTCCTTCAGCATAACGCGCGACATAGTAATGCTGCAACACGATAAGAATGGTATTAACGACTATAACTATCGTTTCCTATGTCGAAATATAATGCAATTACATATGTACTATCAAAACGAACTACATTATATCACAGCACCTATAATAACTACATTGCAGATATTTATATAAGTTCATATTTTTACGAATATCATTAAAAAAATGTAATGTAAGTAAAGAATTTTTTACCTATTAAATATTATAACGAGTAGTATACTTTGGAAATTTTACATATTTTCACGTATTATATGCATTTTAGGAATTTTTGCATCTCCAACTTTTCCATAAATGTGTCTATAACATTATAGTATAATAATAACATATCATACAATATTTCGCTCATCGAATACATCGATTTTGCTTCATTATAAATGAAAAATGATTCATGAAACAATGAAAGTAATTTCAAAATTCAATCTCTCGAAAATCTCGAACAGAGATTTTGTTTGACATTCGAATCATTCGTTTCGATATTTGCTGGAGAATATCGATTCTGAATTCAAACGGATGATGGCGTCGCGTAGTGGCGAGAACGTGAACTCCCCATGTGATATTAATGAGGATTCATTCGCACATGTCAGATGCAGCGGCACACGGCATAAAGGATCCTCTCGATTTATTCTCGGTGAGACAGAAAGAGAGGTGCGCCTACGTATCACGCAAGATGCATCAGGCATCACGCAGTACGCACGCGAGAACCGCGTGCTACTCCAGCCCCAAACAGTATACACGCATGTTGCCAGTCGCCCACGAGCAACGCACTCGGATGATGTTCCTAAAGTCTTTAACTGATATCATAACTCTAACCACGCACGTGCAAATATTTCGAACGTTTCGAAGGTCGAATCAGACTATTTTTAAAATTTTTCCCTTTGTTATTCGAACGATACGTATACGATGGAACCAATATATATATAGAATGTACCAAGTGTTGCGAATGTATACAATATGTAGTAAATATACATTAACAGCTTTGTGTACTATTTTATTAATAATTTTAGAAAAGCTTTACATTACTAACATTTTTAAATGTTTGTATATAAGAGTTAACATAAATAAGAGCAGA
The DNA here is from genome assembly GCA_014737385.1 of Bombus superbus. NCBI lineage: Eukaryota > Metazoa > Arthropoda > Insecta > Hymenoptera > Apidae > Bombus > Bombus superbus. The sequence goes on along the minus strand of JACXIK010000041.1, from coordinate 4,242,914 downwards.
ATGAGAACGAAGCCAAATGAATCTTTTGGCCACTTCAACATTTTTCACTAGAGTTTATTCAACTTTTGTTTGGTCGTTGGAATCGAATATAATTCGATATCGATATATCGAATAATAGCTTTTTCTATATAAATTTGTTGAAATTTGATTCTTATTTATGTAATTATTTATCTCTTATTCTGAATTACTTAGTTGTCATTTAATAAACATTGTTACAAACGTTATTAAGATTAGCGTTATTTAGTTTAGTATTCTAAGTAATTAGGCAACTAAATATGAAATCAAGACTTGCGTAATCGTTTGCGTAATAGACATCTGATTAAATACAAAACGATCGATTAAATATATTTCAAATTAATCGCTTACAATACCTAATCGCTGTTATGTTTATTAATAAGAGAGATATAATTTTTCTTCGCAAATACATATACATGTACATAAATCATTTCATACAATAAAAACTATCTTTAAAGCTGAGAATCAATTTAAAATTTAGAAAATTATCTTTAAATTATAAACGTATTTAAAAAGTTAAAAATTAATCACAAATTAATCAAAAATATGCATACGTATATTTTTTGTTTCATTACTATATTAATTATATCAACAATTATTGTTTGGAAAAAGTTGACAAATATTTAAAAAATTCTCCGTAAAAGAAAAAATGAAATTTATTGTTCGAGAAATTGATCGATTTTTGATCAATCAGACACTTATTCCTTTAGCTTCATTTATCATAAAATGGCGTTAAAGCACCATTTCTCCACAGCATCTTGTTCACTCATGGTATGTACAATGTACATTGTGAAACACACTGTGTAATTTACCGGTTTCCCGAGTACTGCCATTTGCAGAAAGCATGTCGGACCATATATACGTATTCCCTTGAATGCTGCGAATGCATTCATAAGCTTCGCAATGAAGCAAATCGTCCCTCGATCGCGAGCGAAGAACATAAAATCTTGTCCGATGAAATTCGATCAGACTTATTCAACAGTTCTGAATACTTCTTTCGATAGTTCATAGATAATTCAAGTAACTTTCCAGAAAGTTCGTGAATACCCTAAATATGTACTGTAGTGTATTATCATCTTCCTGCATTTTTGTAATCGATCAAAGATGATTTTAATGAGCAATGTAGTCAATCAAGTGAACAAATATTTACATACTCCTCTTTCTGATTTATCGTTCAAGTCCTAATTAGTAAAGTATCACTATCTTTCCGGCTAAAACTATTGATATACTCTAATCTAATTAAAAGAGATTAGTAAAAAAGAAAAAATAAATACAACAATAAGTTTCTATGACTAATATAAAAAGCTAATATAAAAAACTAAAATAACAAATATAATAACAAATAAAAGAGAAAATCTGTATAAAATTCTATAATCAAGATTCTAGATTCATATAAAAATTTTAATAAAAAGATTTATGAAAATAAATAAATTTTATTGCAATTAAGATATTAGATGATAAGATGTTAAAACTAAATAAATTAACTTTAAATAAAAGTAGTCAAAATCCATTCGGTGTTTTATCTATTTGTGCTAATATTATGGGCATATTTACGAAAGAAATATGTAATGTGAATTTCTTGTATACACTGCAAAATACATAATTCAACTCAGCGCGTACAATCTTTTAATACACTGTAAACTATTGTAAACCTTATATTTTTTTCTTTGAAGTACTAAATAATGAAATGAAACGTATAATAAAAAGAGATTAAGAAAATATGTTGACGTTATCTTAAAAAATCAAGAATAAGAATAGCGTCAAGAACTATATTTCAAGGTTCTGAACCAGTTATTCACTTTCACGATAATTATCAGTTTTTGTAAACTCTCTTTTATATTCGATATGGCTATAAGTTTCATTATATAATTCTATAAATTTCATCCAGGATATGTTCTTAATAATCGTGTATAATGCACACTATCAAATAGATACGATGTAATGTTTGATATTATGATCAATTAGGATCAAATAGGGTAATCGAATTAGATTTGAAAGCAATAAATTGGATCATTCATACCATTTTGATATTTTGTACTATTTCTATTACACTATCTCCGTTTCTGCTTCGAATTTTCTCATATCCTGTTAGTACGAGGTAAAGGTATTAGACAATCGATCACAATTAAGCATATACTAACCTAAAACATCTACCGACGGTGATCCATTTCGGTTTTGACCCAACGGCAACATTTTTTAAGAATCTAGTTCTGCACAACTTTACGAGCATGTTCGGACCCATTTTTCAATAACGTTGATCAAACAATCGATTAGCGTTTGTTAACTTTTATGATAATCGAATCTCGTTTGACTTATTCGCACGAAACGAAACGATTTTTAAGAAAGAGGTACTAAGAGTAGTAAAAGGAGAGCAAATAATCGCTTCTCGGTTTTGTTATGCAAATAACACTCTTGTAATCGAAGAAAATTGAAGAAAAGATTTGAAAGGAACTCTGAACAAGGAGAAATCGTGAAGGATCAACGCATTCTTCACTGGCCCACTAACATAAACTGTAGCAGGTATTATTTATATATATAGTCATCCCTTCCATCCTCAATTCCAGCAGGAATACCGGTTTCATCGCATTTCGGATAAATTTTTAATTCGTGCCTCTCCCGTGTATTATCAACTCTTGTTTCTACATTTTAGATTGTTTTATGACGAATATATTATAATGTAGTTCTTGTTCTGTTTCTTTGTTTCTTGTAAGTATGTATATAAGTATGCATATGTATAATATGATACAACATACAACTGACAGTATATGTAACTATCGATCCGCGGTAGATCTTGAGATCACGCGAAATATATCAGTGAAACCCAATACATTGCGCGACCTCTCAGTAGTCGTACGATGTAAACAATAGCGTATTATTACGCACGTATGTATATTGTATATATTTCGCTCTTAATTCAGCGATTTATTTACCAAATGTTCCTTTGGACAAATTGTAAAACACAAAGTAAAATGAAAAAAAAAATTCAGCGATCTTATAATCGAAGCGTAAAACCGTGGTATTTACTTTTTCATAACTTCTCACCTATTAGATAAATTATTTGTAACATTTCGTTCATAAATTTTTATATGTTCTTGAATTATAAATAAAAAAAACATTTTATGCTTCAATTAATTTATTTATTATATGTCAAGTAATCAATTACTTTTTTATTATTCATTGTTTATTTCCCAAATACAATACTACTATCATATTCATGATTGCTTGCAAATTCTTCAGCCTTGAACGAAATAAGAAATTAATAATAAGTAAGTAACGTTAATTCTTCTACAACTTCTTTTTCCTGGTGTTCCGTGAACTAGAAATCACAAACTGTTATCCAGAGGGACAGATATTCGTAACCTTTTGCAAAGATTTTATTAAAGATCTTTTTATCAGTGAAGAATTATGTAATGGTATTTACATCTACTTGTACAAACTTTGTAGTTTCACATAATGATAAGATGCTATCTGTGTAATACCTTCCTGTATTAATGTTATCCGTAATAAACATTCGTTCATTTGATAAAATAAAAATAATACACGAAAATAAATAACTCAGATAGAGTATAAGTTAATATCTATTTGAACGAGAACACAATAAAGATAAAACGATGCGTAATAACATATCGATTACATTAATCGTATCTATCATATTAATGTGATTATTTTATTTTTTACATATTTATAATAGCTATACGCTACAATGAGAAAGAATTTATTTTATTTTTTATTAACTGAGTTATCGATTGCTCTTTTATGTGAAACACCGAGTGACTGTATTTACTCGATCGAAGTTTGATACGTGCGTGTATACATATGTACGTATTAATTGAACTAGCGCCACACAAGTATAAATATGCATATGAATGTTTCTGTAACAAATATCAAAGTAAACCAGTTATAACATAGAAAGACGGTTATTACAGATTGTTCAAAGATTTTGTCAAGAGGACCGTTGAAACATTGAATTCGTGTCTTCTTGCATGCAACACGTAGCGTTATGAATTATTAGTTTGCGAGATATTATGTTAAAATGCTCTACTAACCTATTTCTGTCAGTAAAAACGATGTCGATATCTGCATGTATATATATACATAAATAAGTACATCATTCGTTTGACTTCTTTTATACTTGATTACTGATTAACGATACCCGATGAACTCTGTTTCAATAGCAAAGCGATGAATAAATACATATTTATGCACATTTCAATTTATTATTTCTTTTAAATGAAATAAAGTGAACTTTATGTGTTATTATTTCTATTTAAAATGGAACTTTTTTCAATCATTTATATCGCATTTACTAACAAAAATTAGGTACAATAACGATGCCATAATACAGCCATAGCCGTTTTATTTTGAACTTTGTCATAATTGAAAAGGTAACAACTTCTCTATGAAATGATTTTACATCAATAAATTACAAATATTTTTAAAGCATGAATTAATCTTATAATTAAGTTAATTTTATCTTTTTTTATATACTATATTCTTAATTTACAGTATTTTAATTACATTACAATTGAAACCTTTGTGTTCTTAAATATCAGACCTAAATATATAGGAGTGTAAACTAGTCTAAACTAAACTACTATGAAAGAAGTACTAGGAAATAAATAGTACAAACAAGTGCAACAATGTCACAGTTTAAGTTTATTATATAGTGTACACATTGAAAATATCGATCATTTGACATACCTTTATTCATCATTTATGCTTCTTTAACTATGTGACTAGGCTAAGAATGCGTTATGTTAACGCAATATTCGCGATCGTATATGTATTAATGCCAAGAAATGTGATTCAAAAGAGATGAAAAATTCCTAATGCATTCGCTTTATGCCAAAATTTTGAGATGTATTTTATAAGTCAGAACTAGACGGTATCTTTCTTAACCTTGGTTCTAAAATTTACAGAATTTCGTAGAACACACGTGGCATAAGCGCTTAACGAGGATTCAGGGATTTTCCTTGTCATCATTTGCAATATTCCCTAGTAACTTTCCGATCGCTTTCGAGGGAATACATTCAAATGAACGGTGTCACGCTGCGCTGCACACCCTTGAAGTTAGATTGGAAGGAAGCCATGAAATCAATTAAGTGTATTAATTATCCCTGCGAAGGGTTGATGATATTCAATGTTATTTGAAAACACTTGGAAAATACTTTTGTTTTTAGATCATATTAGATCAAATTAGAAAAATTTTAGAAAGAAAATTTTAGTCAAATTGTAACGTAAATACTTCTTCTTTGATAAATATACGCGACAACCAATTAAAACAATTACTAAGTATAATCTATAATAGAAGAATTTAATGTAAACAAAATAATATGAAATATATATACACGCGCGCGCGTTCGCACGCACGCACACGCGCGCGCGCACACACACACACACACTTTTTCCATAAAAATATACATATTACAAGAGTCAATTAGGTAATTGAATTCATTGAGTGTGCATGCTTGTATGCATCAGCATGCATCCGTGTGCATCAAAATCGTTTATGACGTTAATGCTTGTTAGCTAAATAAAACACAATCTAAAATTAAATGTACGATACTTTCGATCGCTTAACTAATCGTTTAACATATTTTCGGGAGCTTTGGCAGGTATCTCATAATTATAATTGAGTGGTATATTGATAGTTCTGACGCTATACATCAATAAGTTGTATTGGAAGTATATTTTAGTTCTATTAAATCTTTATTTAATTATCTTACTTTAATCTTTCACATTTACTCTATGTTAAATATAAAAATTAATTCTGCAATCTCGCTCCTTGTTTATATATGTCTTATGCCTAGAAGTGTTACGATGTTTACGACAATTTATTGAAATTGAATCATGAATTTTTAAGTAGGTAGTATGTGACATACAGCTACCTAGGTATTTCAGGCACATATATACATGTACCTCAAGGATACCAATAAATCATGATTCATTCTTGAGAAGCTGTTTCCTCTCGTGACCAGCCTTCTAATACCACAATTTTCACTTCCGTTTTTTTGTCGCGATAATCATAACAATTAACGATAATACCGACATGAACATTTCCTGTAATTTTGTCACGTAAAATAATAACGCTTTCCCTATCATTCGATGATTTATGCAATTTTATATATATATTAACAGAATATTTCTTCAATTGTACATGCATAGGTACATATAATATATATATATATATATATATATATTATATGTAATATGTAATGAATGAAATATTCTGTTCTTAATATTTAATTAATACACGAAATCAAGTGTGTTGAACTAGGTCTCAACATAAGGTGAAGAAAGTGCGGGAGATAAATGACTGTCCTAGGATGGGTTGACACATTAATCCATCTAACTCTAAGTGCATATATAGAGGATAGTAAATATCAAGCTTGCCAAGTGCAATTAGGATGTATACTAAACTATCTAATGATTTAATTACACATTTAATTAACGAAGGAACTCAACCATCATTTATTTCGTTGAAATTTTGAGCACATCAAGAACTATCTCAATAGTCAAATTAAATGTATCATAACATCTTGTGAAATTACTTTTTATGCATCTTAAAAGGTTTCGTTTATTGAGATCAATTTTCCACTTTTATATATTTGAGAAGTTACTAGCTTTAAAGATATACCCTACAAATTTTCAATCGATATCTTTTAAGAAATAATAAAATTACAGCCTTCAATGAAGTAAAATATACGAGACTCTGAGTATACCTAATTGAATGTTATTGGCAATTGAAAATATAGCTTCTGTTTATATTAAGATCTTCAATTTGCGTTTTTAGATGTTTATTATTACGTGTCTAATTGTAAGTTCTTGTGTTATAGCGGAGAAATTGACCATGACCCAATATTTCAGTTCCTTAGCTATTAAAGATATGATGCTATGATAATTCTAGGAGGAGAAGACAGTACATTACTGAAACTGACAAATAATGTAAGTTAAGCTAAGATTCAATACAATATAAATGAATGCGATGGTATTGAGATAACGTACAACTTAATTCGAATAATGTAACATTTAGAGAATTTATCCGGCGTTGAGATAGACGCACATGCGATCATAGTGGGCGTTGAAGTTTGCCAAATGCAATTGGCAGGTGAACATATTGCATACAGCTCAACTGACGTTCGAAAGCAACGGTTGGTATAGATAACAGACACCAACGAAAATAGTTTTCGGTCCGAAGTGCACTAGATTGAAAGTGCATTTGGCTTCCGGGTAGAAGTGCGACGCGGAAACATCGCGTCATCCTCAAGATGCTCGCTCGATCAGAATGAAAGTTCGTATCCCACGTGGGACATCGCACAGCGATCTTATGCATTCTTGCATGCGTTCATTGCCATCATGTGATTTTCTCCTTTTTACGTATATATATATATACTCGTATAATCGAACGTATATCTATTTTTCTGATATAGGGCTGTCACTAAAAAAGAAACAATATTTATTCAACGATAAGATTAAAGGTATGTGATTAAGAAGCGTAGAATTCATCTGTTTTGAAACAATTAAATTTATTATTCTCTATTTTGTGAACACAATGATAAGTCTGTAGGTTTTACGGTTAAGAATCTTACGAGAAGACAATATTTGTTCGTTGATAAGATTTAAGCAAGGACGAACGTGATAGCTGTGCGCTTGAAGTATGGGAAAATCTTTCGAAGATATCGAATCTATTTTCTTATCTTTTGTTCTCGAATAAAATGTTTCAAATACTGAAACGTGTGTACAAGAATTTAATTGTTGTTTTAAAGTTCAAACGTAATCTTTGTTAACTTGCTTTTAGCAAATTTTCCATTTCAAAATTCAATGATAACGACGATGTATCTAAAACGATCGTTTGATGAGTCAGTTATTTAACAAATATACACTGGTAAGAAAAACAAACTTAGTAATGGATTAGTGTAATAGTATTAAATTCGTAAATTGAATATCGTCGAGTATGTATTAGAGAAATGTACCGTAAAGAAACAACATTGCTTTCAGAACAGTCGATACTTTCCTTCTATTTTCGAGGAGTTTAAATGAGAACGTTCTACATCTTTGTACCTACGGACGATCGATTACTCCTTACACCATGTTTAACAAAATGTATTACTGCAAACCGTAGTATTCGATATGTTATCATACATACGTATACACTTTCGATTTCGAAACTAAGCTACTATAATTGAAACAGGGATTGTTTCAGAATGTTTCCTAGCTCTTTAATCTCCTACTTTAAAGTTGAGCAGTCCAGTCGAAAACAAATGTATGTCGCAATACTTTTATTTTCATTGGAGAGCAAATATTAAGATGAATAATTTTCTTAGAAAATTTCATACGAAATTGTAATGATTAAAATTAAAATTATTGGAATTGTAATTATTTTGATCAATTAGTAATTGAAATAGATGGTAAATGGCAATTTCATTTTCATTTCATTTAACGCATCTCATTCGATTATATCTTATTTTGAGTATGTTACACGTTGTGTCATACATGACTGAATTTCAAATTTCATTACCTATTTTATAAATATAAAGCTTTTTCTCCTCTTCTCTATAAATAATCTAATACAATTAATATTGAGCAATAATAAATAGCAATAAGATAATTATTAAAAGAAAGAAAGTTGGCTTTGAAATTTATTCCTTTCTTTGAAATTGGTCCATTCGTTGAGCAGTATTATTTGCGTTTTCTTGACATTTAAAATAGCAGAGATATTTTAGGTGGACAGAGTAGTGACCCACCCTAGATATTACTTGCTTAACAAGACCAGTGGAACACAGCTAAAATCGCAAAGTAAATTTCTTGCAACTGTGTCACCTTTCAGTACTATGTATTTCCAAAATTACGAAATATCTTATCTCGTAATATATGTTAATAATACACTAACAAAAGTAACGAACGTATGTCCCTCATAAAAACTTTCATAACTTATTCGCTAACATGTTAATAAAAAGATATTTAATTGGACATAGCCGACTGAATCTTCTATTTTTATTATATTCCTTTTTTACTAAAATCAATCAAACGATAAAGTTGCGATGAACCCATTTTCCATCTAGAAAAATATTTTCATGAGCCGATCTAGAAATTTCTACACACAATGACCATTATACCGCAAAGAGCGCAAGTTACCACACGAAACACACAATAATCTCTGTAATCCGCTCGTCAAGATGGCAGATAATACAATATTTCTGGAACACGTTCGTGTCTGAATAGACGATCGCAGCCCTGTTATGGTTACGAAGCGTTTGCAACAGTCTGGCGACACACTTTCTTTAGTTTTCGGAACAAACACGCGTCGTCCGATGATTACACGTGTTACCGCGGCCCCCACTGCTATCACTTCCATTCTTGTTAATACGAAAGAACGTTGGATCGATTCACTGTCGACGTTCTATCGTCATGGAAACTTGCGAAAACATATCCACGCGATTCACCAGACCCGATGACCCAATCCTCCATCATTGTGTGGATTCGCGGCGTCACACGGGTTCAGTATGCCGTGTAGAACAGAAAAAAGTCACGTGCGTGCGAATCCTTCATGTCTATCAGTCGCCTTAGCTCGTTTTTTGCGAATTACTTTTCTTGGCATTACATTAACCCGGTATTTAACACTTCATATAGTACAGTGACATGATAAGATTTGTCAGTTAAATGGATTTTTCATTTTATATTTTATTGTAAAGAATTACGGTTAATATCAAATGTTAGGTTATGACGAGCAAAGGAAAATAGTATAATAGGTAAACATCGTTATATAATAGCCAAATTCTTTAAAATATCGTTTACGGAATATAAAATGAAAAATCTATTTGACTGACGAAGCTTTTGGACGCTACTGGCGTTTTCATACGAAACAAAGAAATAAATCGATGTTGAATATTTATCGAGTATATGTGGTTATACACGATTTAAATAATGCCTCCGATTAATAACTCTCGCTACAAACTAGTTATACCATAGTTCGTGTTTGTTACATTATATAACGAATAAGAAAGCAATAGTGGATACAGTATAGTATTCCGTAATAATTAGATACAGCAGAGTGTTGTTACTGTGTGATGAACTATTTGAAATTAATTTAAATATTTCTTCAAGCTTGTATTTACATCTAAATACATGGAATAATTCTTAGGCTTTATAAACAATGAAGATGTTTTATTCAGGAATGGATATCACCTTGAAATATTCACAAACAACCTAGAAGAATTCCACTTCCCAATCACATTTCTGTGTCTAAATAGTCTCAGCTAATTATCATAATACTCTTGCTATTAACATATGATACCCTTGCCATTTCATCGTTTTATAAAGTAAATACAAATCAACTAAACATATTAAATCAAAGGTATCGTTAGCAAATATTACTTAACATACATTTCCATCTTTTTTTCATTTAAAGTTCGATTAAAATAATTAATGAGTTATCTCAAAAGAGTTTCATTTGTAGAAGCTGATTTTTACTAAGAAATATTCTTGTTGTTCTATTTTCACCCGCGATCAACATTTGGTAATACGGGATGGAATTAATCCACAAAAGATAAAGATTTATCAAAGCGTGGAAAACTGGATAAACCGTTTACGGAAGTTGTTGTTCGTTACCAATATCATCAGTTGCGTTGCAGAGACGTGGTATACATATAGGCAAATATAAGTATCGAATATGGTTCTCACGACACTTAATACGCGAGAAAACATCGGTGAGCAAGCAGAGCGTTTTGATGACACCACCACATGGTTTCCAACATAATACCGGACACGCATGTTTGTTATAATCATGAAATTACCAAGAAAAACATTTACGTCTATATGCTGTTTAACTTGTTAACTAGTTTGTCCTCCAACTAGAAACTTAATGAAAATGACTCAATGGTTAAATTTGTTTTACTCCTTGCAAATGTAAATGCTATATTATAATTCATTACGTACTGTGAAATTATTACATCCAAAAGATCCGTGTGACAAAGTAATTATAATAATTGGGGAGGATTATTAGTCCTTTCACAGTTCAATTAGACACAGACTCAAACTATTTTCTACAAATTTCTATAAATAATTATAGTACTATAAATTTCACCGTATATAAGGCAATTATCAATATTTACTTTTTGTGAAAAGTCGGAAGTATGTATGTATTTTTTTATATCTGATAGCAGAAATGCAGGAAATCTTGAGGGTAAAGAGATAATTATTTTCTAAATCGTTCGTTCCGAATTTTTCGTTATTTTATTGCACCGTAATGGAGTTAAAGAACAGAGTAATTCCAATGAAACAAGGTACTCTTAATTCTGGAAATGGAAAATGCATAAAGGTAAGCTAATCGTTAAAAAAGATAAGAGAAGTGATCATACTTTATGAATCGAAATGAGATAGTTTTATCCTTGAGATGGCTTAAATGCATTGCGTGTAAGGAATAATTGACTACTGAATAAGATAACATAACTACGAAGAAATTTTTCCATGCAATTTGTGGAAGAATAAAACGTTAGTCAATTACACTTAGGAATAAATCACGATTCTTAGAAACACATCAAATCGGCGTATTAACGATTAATGTGGGAAAAACATTACGTCCTGTATCTGCTTTTCTTTCCCCATATAAAACACGGTTCCCGGAATCATAGTAATCACTATCGTGGCTGAGCGCGTATATTCGAATGCGCTAGATGCTATATCATATTTCACGTAGTTCATTGGAGCACGGTTCAATCGGTTGAAATGCAAACCGTCGATATCCTGAATGAAAATTTCATACAATTCGACAACTTCTATTTTAACGATGTAGGTCAGTGTCTTACTTCGACTGCCGGTTTAATCCTGACCGTCACTGAAAAAATCGATAAAAATGAATTCATTTACGTACGCCTAATTGAAAAGGAGTATTGAAATCGACTATATTGTTACAAGTGGTTGTAGTGCATTGAAACAATATAAAAGAAGGAAATTGAGAAGCAAGTAAACATATACATATATAACAGTGGCTCACAAAAATATTTGAACATTTACCATAGAACATTTTTATGAATATATTCCACATATTATATAAAACTTTTTGAAATTTCATTAGCACTGTGATGAGAGACTGATTATATTGACAAAATTTGGAATCAACCTGAAAATGTATATAAAAGTTAAAAAATACTTATTGCAAGTATTTATTTAATAAAAGATTAATATACAAAATAAATAGCGGTGTTAAGCATATAATTAATGCTGAAAATTCCACTAAATATTGGCTTGTTAGTAAATGAATAGAATTCACTGTTCAAATATTTCGGTGATATTTATGAAGCGTATGGTTGCGATAAATATCTTATAACTTCTATATTACATTTCCAGATTCGCTTCAAACTTTACCAATATAACCATGATAGTCGTGCCTCATTACAGAGCTAAAGAAGATTTCAAAATGTTTTATATAACGCACATAATACATTCATAAAAAGTTTCTGTGAGTAAAATACTTTCATAAGTCACTGTATATCTAATGAGAAAGAAGAAGGGGAAGAGAGTATAGTAGAAAATACGAAGAGTATAAAAATATGTATAAGAGATTTAGAAAGAGTTATAATCGAGAGTCGTAAAGAAACGAAGAGGAAACATGGGGAGAGAGATACTCCAACAGATTGTCGCGTAATTCCGTTTCGTTAGACGTAAGTAGAGATAAGCATTATTTCAACTCGAATGACTGCAAAATAACACCAATTAAAATGTATAGATTGATTGACTCAATTTATGCAAAAAGAAATAACAGAACACTGCTCCCATGTAGTTGCTGTAATATTTTTATCTTAAGATCCCAAGTATTTAACGACGAATGATTATAAAATAATGATTTTATTGTTCTGTTTTATACAACACGATAATACACTGCTAATAATGCTTGCTATTATAATATAATAAATTATAATATATTTATAATATTATAATATAATATTATAATATTATAAATACTAATTTTTATAGCAATATACTTTTGTAGTATCTAACAAATTATTATTTTTTGATATACATTATTTTCTAATAATATAATAATTTGATAACACTAATTTTATACAAAGTCAGATTTTTATTGTACAAAATACAAATAATTTCATGTAACAATTCTATTCGACTACAAAAAAAACCAAACATACAAAGAGGAAGAATTTATTCGATTAACGTGTAATTTTATGATTTAAAGATTTGCGGAAAAGCTCGACGTTATTTCAAATGTAAACGCATAATTTCGAGGAAATTCCGTTTTATTGTTTTATTGTTTTATCTGCCAATAAAATACATATTCATATACGTATCATAATTTAAACTATCATAATTTTCTTCTGTCCAGTGCAAGTGTAAGATGCTCTTTGTTCGTCCTTTGTTCAACTAGCGAGGAGATATGTAATCATTCTCATTATAAAACAAAAGTTTAGATATCGCCTGTCAAATAAATATTCCACGCGATGCTAAACTAAAACGACTAATGCTTTTATAATTAATTATTGTGAAAAAAATAATTCAAAGAAATTATATTATCATTGTGTAAAAATGATTAGGAACTAATTATAGAGTATAGCCATTAACGCAAAGATAAGGTTATGGTAAATACGTATTCTGACGAATTCAATACGACGATGTAATTAAATATGTATATAGACTTTTTATAAGCGTGTGCATTGCTATCTTCAAATGTTTCATTCGCCAGAACATCAATTCGTCCGAATACCAATCCACAATAACCATGGCCTAAGGCAGCCATTAGAGCAATGTGGAAATAGAAAAGTCAATTCTTAAAGATTAATACTACACAACAAACTACGAGAGAAGATTATTCTGTAACTATGATTGGCAAAAAGTCGTTAAGTAATCTTCAAGTTTATAGCCTCTATACTGTTACAAGTCTTTTTACTAACAATTTACATCTTAATTCTTGTAAAGTACACATAAACGCACGGTAATGCGCCGTTTAAAATATGCCGCCTGAAAAATGTTCTCATTCAATAAAAGATACAATCACCTGCACGCTATATCTATTAATATTTCCCTTTGGACTTTTAATTAACATGAATGATAATTCTTGTCCACTTAAATGGAGGAAAAAAGTTGTATTATTTTTAACTGAAATTTTACTGAAACATTAATGTTCTCTTTTCATCGAGAATTGTTTCTGTTGTTCGTTGTAATTAGCAAAAAATTTCATATCACGGTACTTCAATGTAAAAAATGATAAATCAAATATTATATGGTATAGGATAAATTAAAATATAATTAAAGTATGAATTAAACTGTATACCTCAATGGCGAACTATTGTCAACATGTCATTTTATAAATAGTGCTTCTTTCTTTACTAACGCAAACGATATTTAAAGTAAAAGTTATGCGATAACGAAACCAATGAGAATAAATTGCTTAGTATTTCAAACAACAATTCGTTCCTTGTTACAAATACAATTTTCAAATTTCCTCTAATCGCACATTAATCCACTCAATTCTATAAAATGCTATAAAATCCTGTATCTCAACAGTCATATAGAATTAACTGTATTATCCTACTCAAATTAATATCGTTGTTAAAAAACTTTAAATTCGAAATATTTTCCGTTTTTTAAATAAAAAAAAAAGTGTCAGTTTGATCGAAAATCAATGCAATATCTATATAGAGAAGAGGATCAGTGTGATACTCACCGGTGTTATCGCTGGTCCAGCGATCGTGCAGAATGCTGGTATTGTGGCTGATCGTTTGATCGATGACTGTGAAACGGAGTTGCGCGTTGCGTCCTATCGTGTTGTGTTGTTGGAAAGAGTTAAAAGGCACTGGTCATGAAGGCAACGAGCGTCTGATAGCACGGTCCGTGTTACTACCGTAGGAGCGTGGCTGCGATATTTATGTAGAGAAGCGTTTCAGCGCACGCGTCGCTTACCCCGCGCTCTTCGACTGCTACGGTTCCCCACCTCTAGCTTCAAAGTGATTATCCGATGTGATCGTAGGTCCACTTGATCGTTACATGCCGGAAAATTCTTGTCTGTCCGCGTTGCCATGGTACTTACCGATCACGAACCATCCACGGAAATTATTTGCGAGCTCTTCATCGATGACGTAACTTGAACTTGTCCAAGGTTAAAATAGATCATCGTTGATCATCGTACAGAAAACTCGAGGAACAATTTTTCTGATTCCTTAATTTTAGGCAGCTCATCAAAACAATGCACTGCAATGAATATCGATGCGATTACGTTACTAGGGGAAAATGCATTATTCCCTATTGAGTGAAACGTGTACCATTAGAGAAGTTTCTCTTTTTTATCGACTTTTCATAGAAAATTAGAGCACCTCTGAATAAACTTTTTAACATGATTCATAAATTTATTGTATAACGAATTCAAACAACGCGCGCAAATGCACGTGTGGTTTTACTCAGCGACTAAAATTTTTACTTGATATTAACCTTGTTTTATTTTTACTGTTTTCTTTTATAGGTACTAACACGTTATTTTAGTGTGAGCGGCGTAATTTTCTTCGTGTTTTCTTAAAGATACTTAAGTATGTGTGTAAATTTTTATGCGATTACATAAGGCTGAATATAAATCTGTTTGTTAAACGTCTACGACTTCTGCGGCGGAAATCATCCATGCGACAATATACATAATTATATACTTTATACATAATTATATACATAATTATAGACTTTTTTAATATTATATAGGTACTCCTCAACATAAGAATTATGTTTGTCACTTATTATTACTGCAACGTATTTTGTCAATATAAGCGAAGCAGAAAAGATAAGGCACGTACTGCGGTACTACAACCAAGTTATGTCATTCGTTGACAATATGTTCCAACAAACTGCAAACACAACGTAATTGATGATAGACAGTATATTGTACTTCCTTGATTGTCTATCAGTAAAAACGTATTTGGCTCTAGTCATCTGTAAAACAAGAAACGAAATTAACGTAAAACAATCATTTTTTATCCGTAAAAATCTTATGAGAAAAGCGAGATATATTTTTATATTATTTAAACTGATAATAAAAAATAATATGAATGTAAATTTAAGGTGAAGAACAAAAATGAAAAATATTGATAATTTTATTTCGAACGAGTGTATACATAAAATTAACAAGGACGATATAACCTTACTTCATTCTATAGATAAAATTCGAAGCATACTTTTAAACATTTAAGATAATTTTGCTAAATAACTCGTAAAAATTTCAATCAATTATTTCAATCAAAGTAATCATTCAAATCATTTAGATCGTTCAAGCAATTTAAAAAAGTTTTTTCTATTTAAGGCACCTCGCAACAATGTAAAAATGTGCTTATATAAAATTTATGAAGTTACTCCAATTATTTAAATGCATAAAAATTTTCCTCGAAGGAATTTTCATATATTCTAAATTCTAAATTAAATAAATTTTAATAATTTTAATATAAGTGAATAGAAATTGTTCCAGTAAAAGATATTTAGAACTTGTAACTTTTTTTAAATTTTTAGCATAAAGCATAACTTTTCGAGTTCTGAAAATACGTATACAATTTTTCTTACTCACATGAATCAATACTACATAAGAAAAACTGAATGTGGGAAAACTTTTATCAAATTCGTCTCAAGGAAGTCCACAAAAATGTTTCATTAACAAATAAGATCCTAAATCTAATCCTAATCCTAATCCTAATCCTAATCCTAAATCCTTATCTGCGTAATGTCTTAAAAGTCCAATTATTATTTTTATATATTCATTAAATGATGAACTTATCATAATATCAGTTTCACGTTTTCATCTTATAAGTTAAATAGAACGTGTCTGATATTACACAGCGGGGATCATTGTATAATATGTAATTCATATGCATCGTAATCATATAATGATCTCAATTACTTAAACTTCCTTTGAAACGACACCCTGCGTTTTATGTTTAGTATGCTGTGAACGATACACGGATTCCCACGATATTTGATTTATTACACTATCATGATAAAATATGTGTATTTTGGGTAGATATTTGTTTGTAGAAACATTTACATTGTATTAAACAGTTGTAAACAATGTTAAAAATCTGAAATAGGGAATGATAAGAACTCGAAGAAAATGATAAATTACAAACATTCAATGAAAAAATTACAAATTTCGAATGTTCTTAAATAATTTTATAAAGTATTTTACCTTTGTATTGTATCATTATTTAAAAATTAACGTTTACGAGAATGTCTTATCTTATTACGTTCGTTATAAACAATTAAAAAATACCTTAGGTAAAGATTACATTAAAAGTAAATAATTATACTTTTCGTTTCGTATCAATGAATGAGTTTAATCCTAATTTAATCCTATAATCCATCTTTAAATAAGTGCTATATGATTGTTTGTTTATTTTGGAGCAAACATATACAATAACAAATATAAATCATACTCGATAAAATATCATCCAATGACAAATTCAGTGTACACAAGCTATGTATACAAGTAAAATAGTTGAAAAAAACTATCTAATATGTATGAAGAAAATATAAGTTATTTGGGTTCCTCCACAACATGCTTATTTACTAATAAATCGCCGAATTTGGCAGTAGTTAATCTCTCGTATTTATGTGTATACATCATGTTTGTTTAATTTTATGAACCAGAGTTCAAAAATTAAGTTAAAATTGTTAAATTTGTTATCAAAATGTCAATTTTTATTAGTGTAACGACAATTTGGCAAATATAAAAATATGTATATCAACAATTATAGAAAATAATTACTAGTATGAATACCAATATGAATTATTTTCGATAATTCATTCTCATTCATTCATTCATAATTATCTAAATATATTAATATTTTTACTGATATTACTTTATATTTAATCAAATTTGTACAATTAGTTATTTAGAATTTAGTAAAGAATTGAATGAAAATTTTGATATTTATAATTAACGGAATGAAAAATCTAAAAACATATCCACGACACAACTTTTAAAATAAATTGTCATTTGGTTTTGTTTTGTGTATACACGAGAGTGTAAAATACAAATATTGAGTCAATATTTATATTTCACATTCAAATAAATAATCCCAATAATCATATCTCCTTATTATTTCGAATAACGAACATTTATTATATTTATGATCTTGGATTCAAATTGTCTCAGTAAATTTTATTCGTCACAAAGTAATCGCTAATTCTATGTGACGACATATGAATAAAAAATAGAATCGAAGTTCTCATTCGACCAACTTTTATCGATTTTAGTTCTATACGTATTTTTAAACAGATAGTTGTCCATTACGAAAATAATTTTTCTTTCAAATTAATATCGGAATGTGAAGTACGTGAAACAGAAAAGAATTTCATAAATTCTTCGGATTAAGAAACCGTCGTGCACACAAGTATGCATACAGCTAAGTACTTATACATATTATGTACCAGGTGCGCTGATAATTATGTAACTGATCTTAGTCATAAAATTGACATTTTGAAACATGTGTATCATCCTCGTGTTTTTATCTGTTAAGAAATATCTTTCTTCAATTCAGATTATTTCTCGAAAACGTTCATTACTATATCGTAGGTATTTAATTTAAATTCAACGTTTAAAAATAAAAGCAATCTTAATAATTTTTTTTGTTTACGAACAAAGAACTTTGTAACTTGGATATTTCCAAAACGTTAAAAAACCCCAAAAGTTATAAGTGCCAATTTCGTCTTTTCAACGTAAATTTTCATTAAAATCTAATTTATTCGCTATGTAATTCATCAAGTTTTACGATAACACAAATTTTGAAATTAAAATTAAAATCGGAATTTTTCACTTTTCCTCGTTAAACCAATTCATGTAATCGTCAAAATTAATATTAATCATAAAATTTGATATGTCGTCCATTGCTGACGCGTAGAAAGTAATTTACTACAAAATAACCGATTTTCTTCCGAGAGTTGCCTCGCTGAAACTAGTTCGCTCGGACGCAAATTATGAAATCATTTACATTAATTTTCCTTAGATACAACGATAAATAATAGTAAATAATTAATGTGAGAGATATTTAACGATAGTTTTCAAAAGGTCGTCACAATTAAGCGATATATTGTAGATATTTTTTTATAAAAAGATATAAATTAATTTATATAGGAGAAAAGAAAATTTCGATACCTTTGTTGTAGAATAAGAATTACAATAAACGCATATCTATGTAGATAATCATGTTATTTAATAAATAGAAAATAAATTGTGAATTAAACGATTATAAAATATTATTGCAGTTAATCATAATTATTCAATTATTGTATTTAATTAATAATATGTATTTTCTCTATGTAATTAATGACCTTTTAACACAAAAAATTTAATTTTGGTTTTCAAAGTTGACATTACCTCGAGTTTTTACTGCCCAGTAATAAGTATCTCGACATAAACTATACAAAAATAGCCAATTATGTTGTGCGTGTACTCCAACCGACGCATCAGTTTGATTACATTCGTGCGTCAAAAGCGTATCATATTTCAAAATTTCCTCCTTGTTACACTTATTTTCTTTCTTTTTTTATTATCGAAGCAATGGAACGTATGTTCATTCGGAGAAAGAATAACCCGCATGATCTTAATCACGAGATCGTACAAAACTTGCATGCACAATCACGATTTCGTGAATAACGTGACCAATTTATTTAAATAAATCACCAAATTGTCTAAAAATTAGATAAAATTTTCATTGAACAATTTTAGCAGTCATGAATGATATTATTATCTAACGATAAACAAATAAATAAATAAATAAATGGATATGCATACATAATAACAATAATTAGTCAAAATAACAAAGTAAGTTCAGAAATAAAATGTTAACCCTGACTCCATTTTCTTACAAATACATATCTTTTTTCTAAGATTCTAGTTCTTAGTCAACAATAATTGTCATCTATTGTTTTACCAAAAGAAAGTGATTTAAAAAGAATGTAGTATAAGCTTGTCACCTTTAAGCTGACCTACTGAACCGCGATAATCGTTTATATTTAAAGCGTGTACAACATTGTAGATATGCAACGTCCTCTAGAATATTGTGCCAATCATATTCTGACCCCTTAGTATAAGCGAATATATGCTCATACTTGTGATTATATAATGATTTAAAACAAGCTTCATGTGGGGTTCCCAGCTGAGAGGGAAGTGATTGAATAACGGATTTCCTTTGGTTGTAGGACGGTATATACAAATAATAGACAACGTAATACGCTCACAGCGTGTACATTAACAATTCGGCATTGAATAATTAAACCGAAATTGTTCTACTATCAAGGTGATGCAGTAACCTATGATCATAGTCACTTTTTTCATTCATATTAAAAAAAAGCTACAATTTCGATTACTCGGTCATTTCAGTTTACTCGGACACGAATGAACGAACTACATCGTAATGTTTGTTGTATATATTTCATTACTTCTCGTAGTTCCTTTTGAATACATTTTTTAATAGAATAATACATTTATCGTGACTACTATTAAGAAAATAGCACTCTATTCATAAGTAACGATTTTATTAAAAACAAAGTGCACAAACGTTCATGTAATAATTATATATATTAAAAAAGCAATTAGAATTCGTATATGCTTAATTAATTTTATGTAAACGTGCTGTTTTATTGATTTAGATAGATGCATTGTATTATGTATTTGCATTAATTTTACATCTTTGAGGAACACAGTCACACACATATTGTACATACATATAGATTAAATTAAATGCATTGTAAGCTAAACGATAAGAAATAATTGTAACAATTATAACATATATAACTTAACATAATAAGTAGAATGTATTCCACAAATATTCACAGTTTTTAGAAATACAGCGAATTCTCAGTATGGATGGTAGACTAGAAAACTTGAGAATCTTATAATTTCAGAACAAGTTTCTTTTATATCATGTTTGAATTAAAAACTTTTTTTACGTAAAACTATTAAAATGAAATAAAAACTGTATGTAACTTATATTTATTAAAATTTACCATTAATTGATTTTAAATGACCCTATTTTTAATGACACGTTTATAACATTTAACAAAATTTAGGAACATACATATTTCTATATTATTTAGTGTTTAAAGAAAATTGTTTATAATAATAAGAACTGAAATAAACATAAATAAAAATGCTTGAACTAAATTTTATATAAATGTCTTCTGAGTAATAAAAAGTATTATATCTATTTATAAAATAAGTTGCAATAATACTAAAATTATGATATGAATAGCTGTCTGTGTTTGAGCAAAAACTTCGTAATCATACATATTTTTATTTTATTTTATTAATGTTAAATTCATCTTATTTGCAGAGTAAAACATTTCATTTGAATTTATTTAGCAATTTAATTCAAGACTAATAAAACAATTTTTACTGTAATACGAGAGAATGTAACAAGATTTGTTTCTCATGCTTCTTATTTGTGTTGTTTACAAATATTCACATTCAGACTTATGATAATTGATGCACTGGATCAATGTAAAAGAAGAATAAATGCTTTCTACATTAGAATAAACTAGAAAAGGAAAAAAATCGAAATTTAAATATTTGTTTCTTTTTTTATACAATACTTTATATTTTACATGAAATAAAAACCAATAAAAACGTTTATTAATCTAATCATTGTTTGTCTCTTTACACTTAAGGAATGTAAGGTTAGCAAATTAGATTAAAAGATATTGTTAAAGGTGTACATAAAGTTTATCTATTTTATCTTGTGTCATTCATAAAAATTTTTGTTGTTTTCATTGTATGCACACATTATTGAATAAAAATTTTATAATATACTACTTGGGCTAAAATTGCTGGAAGACATAAATATATAACTGGATATTGGATTATGAGAAGAAAATATAATTTACGCCTTGTCTTTAGATAAAAGATTGTTCATCATGAAAGCAAACATATGTAATTCTAAATACAATTATGAAAATTTCCTACCTTGTGGGCATATTTTATCGGCAAAACTGAGGGAAATTTTGTTTAAAGAATTTAATACTTTATTGGAGGTTAGTGTATTTTATGCTGTTCGCTGAATGATATGAATACCACTATCTGTATGAACTGGTGAAGACAATTCACCAACTTTCAGGGCAAATGCTGCTTGTTCAAAAGGCTTTTGCATTGCACCTCGACTAAATGGTCCTAAGTCTCCACCTCGCTTGGCTGAACTACAATCGCTAAACTTTGAAGCAAGTTCAGCAAATGTTGCTTTTCCAGACACAATTTGTTCTCTGTAAGCTGGGTTTGTAAATAAAATTATAAAAGCATATAATAAAGGTCACCACTATATTGCTACAGTGAAATAGAACAAAGTAAAAGTTACTGATATCCTACATTTGATAAGTTCAAGAGCTTCTTCCTTTGATCTTGTGATATTTTCCTCTCGCCAGGAAGATGGTCTTCTAGAACCTGAATGTTTTACTAACAAATGAGAACACTGAACTTCTTCTGGGCCATCTCCTTTATTATTTCCAGATGGATCAGCTGGTTTATCTGGCCTATCCCATTGACTTTCTTTAGTATAAACATTTAAATAATAATGTTGTCCTATAAAAAAAATATATTGATTAATAGTACATCATGGATGTTTTAAGTCAGAGGATATATATCATGATATATATTATGTTAAAGATACTGTTTCATATTATTATACAAAATACTTTACAAAATATCATGAGATATAATAAATATTATTATACAAATTATCATATTTATAACAAATAAAAGCTATTAGAGAAAAGATTATTAATATCTTTTTAAATTGAGAAGTTATTTAACATTTTTGACGTAATAAAACTATATACTTTTCAAAATATTTAATGCCATGTTAGTTTCGTGAATGATTGTAATATTATCAAAATAAAAGAAACAACATATACATTCGTTAAATTTTCTTAATTTGTTAACAACTGTGCTTGTAATAACAAAATTTTAGCAAGAGTAATATAAGTTACCCGGAAAAATGCCGGCCGTATGTTCCATACTAGAGCCGACACAATGAAATACCGTAACTAATACAAAAAATATAATAATACAGTAAATAATTAATTTTTTAAAAGTATTTTTTAGATCATTTCTTGAATACTCAATAAATTAACGTACCAGTAGATCTGCTTAAACGTTTTTCCCAACCCGTTGGTAATTCTTCGTCCGCCATTGTTATCCAATATTTTCCTACTCTCGTCTCACGTCAAACACAGCAAACACGTTTTCACTATATCTAGTTACATATCAGCATGCATACCAGTTTAAGCAACTTTATCAATAAAATTTCTATCTTTCTCTAAGGAACTTAGAAAACATATACTATACCACGATCATATAATCGATATTCATATATCGAAAGCATGGAAGAAACCGTTCGAAAGTTGAGTCGTGAAAAATCAACATGGGAAACAAGAAGGTTCTTATTCTGCGCATGCGTGATATGCTATGAATGTCTTAGATAGACAGACATAATAGAGGCAGATAGATAGTAGCAGAGGGACAATTTCCTCTCTGGTTGTAGATAACCCTTGAAAACGCCATCTCTTAAAAATAAATGTGTAAATTAGGAGAAAAAATAAATTGGAACCCGAACTCTATACAAATTTCATATTAGGAAAAATATATGCATTTATTTTAATAAATCGTAAACCAGTATATATATTTTTTTGCAGCAAAACTGAAAAATGGTCATAAAATAAATGGAAAATTTGCTATAATTTACGCACTACTGTTATCGACATAACATGGTTGCCATGACGGCAACTGTAAACGCTTTTTCTATCCGTTAAATCTTTGAAACATGCGTCAATTTATCTTTCAGAACATTGTTTGAACGAAGAATCAAAACTAAATATGACTACTAATAATAACATTGATGCAGTTTTGACTGAGTTAGGGTGGAATGATGGATTTCGAATACCGGTAGCAAATGAAGAAAACAAACGATTAGAAGAAGAAGTAATACAATTATTTATGCTATACTAATTTCACTTGCGTTTTGCACATTATGTATAAATTCTTTTGTCTGTTTTGTTGCACGCTTCAGTTTTAGGCACAGTAAATTTTTGCACGGTAGTATGAATAAATATTTATTATAATAAATAATTACGGTACTATTATTTATTCATACAAATATATAAATAATATAAGAAATAGCTTGAAATATTATTTAATCTATTATTTTCTACGTATGTTGTATTTACTTTGTTTAATTTTTCATAATATTTATACGTAATTTTTTATTAAAAGATTGAAAGGAAAATGAAACTAAAAGAAAGTTTAAGTACGAAACTCGAATCAACGGAAGAACGAATTAAGATGATGAAAAAACATATTAACAATTTAATAACAGAGCAGAATATGAATCAAAAACTTTTAACCGCTCATTCAGCGCAACTTAAAACTGAAGACCATCATTACCGATTGAGTTGTAACACTGAATCGAGCCTTCGCCAAGAGGCGCGACATTTTCAAAAAGAATGGCAAGAAGTAAATGAAATGGTAATAAACATTGAAAAAGAATTACAAAAAATGACGAAGAAAATAGAAACGTCGAAAAATACACTAAAATATGATGAAAAAAATCTACGAAAAATGGAGGAGATATTAAATGAAAATGAAAATAATAATGAATTAATAGCACAATATATGAAAGAAGATTTAAAAGAATATAAGGTAAAAGAAAAGTAAACAAATTACTAATTGTATAATATAAATACAAAAATTTCATTGTATTTATTTGATTTTTCTGTTATTTAGGAACTGGAATTAAAAAGACAGAAACTTAGCAAAGAATTGCAAACATATCGTGATTCGATTATTAAAACAACTAATGAAGCGCGGGAAATGGAGATTATACTTAATCGAACATCTGCATTGTATAATCAAGCATTGATAGAATACCGACAAATGTTTAATCAATGGAAAGAAAGCGTGATGATGTTACAACAAAGAAATAATGATATCAAAAAAGTCATTCAAGTATAACTAAACATTTCATTATGTCTTTACATTAAACAATAATTTTAGAGTAAAATTTAAATATTTCTTCTTTTTCATTATACTTATTAGCTTCAATTAAATTTTAACTTTACTAATTGTAAGTAATATAGCAATTATAATAAATTATTTGACAAGGAAACTGAAGCATTGTACGAAATTTCTCAAGATAAAAAAAAAGTACTTCAAGAATCAGAAAAATTTTTGATGGAACAAATTGAGAATAATAAGCAAGTTCAAGATTCAATCAAAAAATTAGAAAAAGAGCTTACTGCGATGAAGGAAGAACAGGGCAACATGAAAGAAATGATTATGTCATACGAAAATCAAGTAAGAATATAAACTAAAGTACTTTTAAAGTCCTCCTCCTTAAAATCTTTCTCTATTTTAAAATTTTAGCTTGTTATACAAAAAGGTATTGTAAAAGAGTTGACACAACGTGTGCAGCAAGTAAGAGCTGACATAAAACATAAGGAATCACAAATTCAAATTAAAAATGCAAAAATAGAGAAAATAGATAAACAAGTAACAGATTTAACTGCAAAATTACAAGACATTACCAATCAAAAAGTGGACATTGAAGAAAAGGCAAAGGAACTAGAAGAGATGATAGAGGTATTTATTGCTAAATAATTGTTGTTGTATAAAATAAAATAATATATTATGAAACAATATAGGAGCAAGAGAAAAAAAAGTCCAAAATGACTAAAGAAATGAATCGATTACAAATGGCAAATTTACGTGTAATGAATCAAATAAAAGACTTACAAAATGAGAATAAAGTTTTAAAGATGGAATATGAAAAAGAATTTAAAAAATGTGAATATTTAGACAAATTATATACCAAAGAAGAACATATTTTAGAGGATAAAAAGGAAGTATGGTACCAAGTAGAATTTGAAGTACGAAAATATGAAATGAGATTAAACAGATTAAAAGGGCTTGAATATAATAAGTCTGAAGTTGAGAAAAAACAAAAAAAGATTGAAGATCTTCAAAGTAGTTTAGATGAAAAAATGAAAGTGTCTAAGTTATTGCAAAAACAGATTGCCACTTTAGAAGTAAGTTGTTTCTAAATAACTTATTTATTAAATAATACATTAAACCTATTTGCTTATTATATAGGATAATATGAGGAAAATATCAAATAGTATAGCTCAAGATAACAATGAATTAGAATATTTACAAAATAAAAAACAAGATCTTGTTCTTCTAATGAATGCAGGAGAAAAACAATTAAAAGCTGCTCAAAATTGTTATGAAGAGAAACAAGTAGAAGAAAGCATGCTACGACTTAAAGTATCTCAAATGGAGAAAATGATGTGTAATATAGGAGAGAATGTTTATGATTTGGAAAGATATAGACTTGAATTAGAAGCAGTACGTTTTTCATAGGATAATACTTTTAACATTAATAAAAATATTAAATAATTAGCAATTTAAAATATTAAAGTAAGATATAAAATTTTGATAAAATTATTTAGGCAATGCGAGAACGAAGAGCAGAAATTGTTGTACAAAAGGAATCTCTAATAGTACAAAAAAGAATTGCAGATGGTGAATGTTCAGAATTAAGAAGTGCTATTGCTGAGAGAAAAATAAGAATAAAGCAATTACAGGCAAGGTATGACAATTACATAGCATTGTTAGGTACTAATCCTGATGGGACTCCAATGAGTACTACTCATATGAAGATTCAAAGTGCACAAGAAAGATATCTTTTACAAGAACAAGGTGATCAATTAGATGAAACAATAAGAAAAACTGAAGATGAAATACAAGCCATGGAAAATACATTACGAGTAATAAATGTTTGTAATGACAAATACAAGGTATCCTTAACAACAGATGATCAAAATAAACCAGAGATAGAAGAATATAAAAAATTGGATGAAGAACTGCAGAATGCAGAACAACATTTGAAGCAAAAAAAGGAAGAATTACAGTGTTTAACTGAAAATATGCAGGTATTCTACAATATACTTAGTTGAACATAATTTTAAAAAATAAGGAATATATCAAATCATAAAATAAAATGATTTTAATAGAAAATACAAAATGACTATGTGAAAATTCTTGAAAATATAGAGGAAACTCAAGAATGCAAAGAAAATAAAAACCAATATTTAACTGACTTGAAGCATCACATTCATGAACAAAAAGAAAAAATAGCAAGAGCTGATAAAAGTTTACAGAATGCCCAGAAAAGTATTCAACGATTGTATGAAAGTACAGGAGACAAAACTGTGCTTATACAACAGGTTTGTAAACTACATAATGTGTTTTATAGTAACTATAAAATATATTTTATAAACTTATCTTAATTTACGTTCAATAGAAAGAGATAGAACTACGTGAACTGCAAGAACAGAATTCCATTGCTTTGCAAGATATTGCAGAATTTACAGTTCACCATATAGAAGTTGAGCCTTACATTAAAAAATTGTTAGCAGCACAGAATATAAAGTTACCTACAACTTTATTTGGTCAATCACTAGGATCCAATCATTCTCAGAGTAATACAAATTCATCAGAATGTTTACCAAAAAGTACAAATAGAGAAAGTATTAATGGATCATCTAAGGGAAGTACTAGACATGTCATCAATATAGAACCAGAATTTGAAAGTATGTTCATGTAAGCATATATAATAATTTAAATTATAAAAATGTATCAGTCATCTAAAATTATTATATTTCAGTTGTTCCAACACAAAGTACATCAAAGAAGAATATAAAGCAGAAACAACTATCTGTAGAAGCTCCTGTGCAAGTACAATCAATGAAAAAAACTTTTTAATATAATTTTTTAAACATTGTATATTAACTTATTTCTTATTATATACATTTACCAGAAATAGTATGTAAAATAAGAATTTCAAACAATACTTAAAAAATAATTAAAAATGTTAATGAAAAATAATTTATTATTAAAAACGGGACTTTTAGAAATATGGAAACCTATTTAATATATATTAAAACACCAGCTAATTACTTTTAGGTTACATTACTTTCTCTCATTAAAATGAAGTATACATAACTTATACTATAGATTCAGCATATACGAGTGTTTCCCAAAACCGTTATCAATTTATTTGATTACGTATACATCATGTTGATTATGTATAACTAATAGTTTTATTATATTAAGAGTTTTATAACTCATAACTATTCAAAGTCCGTGGCAAATCACAGATATTGTACGTAATTTTTCGCATTATAATAAAAGGTATGTTACTTAAAATAATATTTACTTTATATTTTAAATATATCACAAAATTAAGGAATAATAAAAAAACAGTTAATGTAATAAAATAAACCTTTCTTTTTCTTTTTTATTTGAAATAACACAAGATTTCAAATGTGCCGAATGATTTCACTTTTTTATTAACCTTACATAACCCTCTGATAATGAACGAAATAACAATGTTCAAACAACATTATTGAAATATCTAAAAACAGTTAAAATGTAGAAATTTAATTCGTTTTAACATGTTTAACAAGTGAAAAATGTTTCCAGATGCCAGATATTACCGAAGTTTCTAGCAACAAAGTTTTCGGCGGATGGCAGAAAGTCTATTCGCACGAAAGGTACTGTGTAATATTATATTTTTATATCGAAATTATTAAAACACAAGACTATTTAGCGTGTAAAATATTCAAAAATGCTCAATTTTACATATTCATAACTTTTGAAACAGTGGATTCCTCGCCTTAAAACTTGTGTTTTCGGATTCTATACGTCGAAAACTACAAAATTACAGAAAAAAGTCAATAATTTTTGGTCTCCTAGAGTAAAGTTTAACCAATTTTTTTATAACACAGCTATGAATTGGGATGTAAAATGAATTTTGGAATCTTCCTTCCACCGCAAGTGGAAGAAGGACCTGTACCCGTCATTTATTGGTTATCTGGCTTAACATGTACAGAAGCTAATTTTGTTCAGAAAGCAGGTGCACAAAAATATGCTTCTGAACAAGGAGTAATCTTAGTTGCACCTGATACTAGTCCTCGCAATCTTAATATACCTGGAGAAGATGATGATTGGGATTTTGGAACTGGTGCTGGTTTTTATGTTGATGCAGCAAAGGAGCCTTGGAAAAAGCATTACAGAATGTATAGCTATGTTACTAAGGAACTACCAGCTTTGATTAATGAAAAATTTCCTGTTTTACCAGACAAACAATCCATAATGGGCCATAGGTAAGCAATGGGACTTACGTTAATTATGTAATAATTAGATTACTTAGTTTCTAAGTTGATCTATTCATTAGTTTTTAATAATAAGAATCATTTCATATAATTTTACTTTAAATTCTATAGTATGGGTGGACATGGAGCTTTAATATGTGCTTTAAAAAATCCTGGTTTATACAAAACAGTATCTGCTTTTGCACCTATAAGTAATCCAATTTCATGTCCATGGGGGAAAAAGGCTTTCTCTGGTTATTTGGGTGGAACAGAAACTAATGTTGCATGGAGAGAATGGGATGCCACAGAATTAGCTAAAAAGTACAATGGACCTCCTTTAGATATCTTAGTTGACCAGGTATTATACTATGCTATTATATCATGAAATAAAATTT
Source organism: Bombus superbus (assembly GCA_014737385.1). Lineage (NCBI taxonomy): Eukaryota > Metazoa > Arthropoda > Insecta > Hymenoptera > Apidae > Bombus > Bombus superbus. The sequence goes on along the minus strand of JACXIK010000041.1, from coordinate 4,213,329 downwards.
TGTAATAAATGAGTGTATAATTTTAGGGAAAAGAAGATAAGTTCTTGAAAGATGGACAATTACTACCAGAAAATTTACTATCAGCTGCAAAAGATGCTGGATTATCTTTAGTTCTTAGATTTCAAGAAAGCTATGATCATAGTTACTTTTTTATATCTACATTCATAGAAGATCATATTAAGCATCATGTAAAATATCTTAAATCTTAATTTAATATATGTACTTATTTTTTTTTTAATACTTTTTGACATTGAAAAGTAAATTTTAAATAAAAATGAATGTTGCAATAATAATAATAATAATAATAATAATAATAATAATAATGCAAAAGAGATATAACATTTAATTATATAAATTATGCATATGTAAAATATAATAATTACTTATTTTTGTTCTGTGTATGTGGAATCGTTCCAAAACTTGGGAACCCAAGCTTTGGCACGAATCAGAAAAATTCAGGTGAGAGCGAGTGAGATACTCATATTACTTTAACCTCGGAATATACAGGGTGTTCTATTTAAATCAAAACAGTGGAATATCTTATAAGGGGTTGAAATTATTAAAAAAATGTTTTAATAAAAGTTGTTTTGGGATGTCATATGGTACACATCACTTTTTTATAGGTCGAATAGTAGGGGGATTTTAAGATCACCTTCATTTTTCTAAACAGAACCATATATTTTTTAATATATTAAGCCATCTATCACGGCATTCCTTATAAAAAGATATTAACTTATTTATATTCAAAAGCTATTAGCTTAGCAGATATTTTAGCTTTAATTTGTCGTAAATAAGGGCGTAATATATCGTAAATATTCTTGTGTTTATGTTACCTTTGTCTTTTATACGACAAATTAAAGTTAAAATATTTGCGGAATTAATAGTTTTTATTCCTCAATTTTTTTCCATCTTTCACGCAACTTGAATATTCCAGAACTTCTCAGGTTTTTCGGTGAGGAACTTTTCAATATGATTTTTTATGTTAACTAAATTTCTTAACAATCGGAATGAATTTTCCGAGCGACCCAATATGTGGTTCTATTTAGAAAGATTAGATTTATAAGGGATTTAACGGAAAAGATAAATAGTAATTAAATTGAGGCTGTAGTTATGTATGAAAGGCCAGAACTAGCTGAGCAAGCTAGAGAAAAAATTCAGACTGACATGATAAAGATATTAAAAGAATCTAAAAAACTTTTAGATGATTTTGATAAAGATTCTGATAAACATAGTATGTATTGTTCAAGACTGAAAGCTTTGTATTTTAAATTTTTATTTTTTAATGTATTAAAAAATATATGATTCTATTTAGAAAAATAAAGATAATCTTAAAATCTTCCCACTACTCGACCTGTAAAAAAATAATTTGTACCACATGACGTCTCCTTTCAAACCAAACAACTTTTGTTAAAACATTTTTTTAATAACTTCAATCCCTTATGAGGTATTCACTGTTCTCACTTAAACGGAACGCCCTGTATGTAAGCATGAACTCAGATGCAATCAGTTCAAGAATCCAAGATCTACTTAGTATCGTTTCTGATTATTGATGATTCTCGGAATCTCGGGTAATACACATATCGAGGTCTCATCTGTTCCACCCGAATTTTGTCAATCCGTCCCAAGCCCGTGTATCCTAAATCATGTGTTTTCTTCCTTACTATAACATTTTTAATAATTTTATCATAAATTATAAAGATCGAAATAAATACATTTTCTTTCTTATATAATTCCATGTCTTATAACTTTCAAAATTTTTCATAATATTACAAATATATAATGTATATTAGTATATATTTTATAACAAGGTAATTTTATAACAGATATTAATTAGATCTAGGTGGTTCACGGATTTGATGCCAAAACACTAATACTGGTTCACGTTTTTGCCATATATTGGCACTACCCCACATTTGCCAAAATCTATAACAAAGAATATATAAGAATATAAGAAAATATATAAATTTTTATAATTTTTGTGCAAGTGCTTACATTCCAAATAATGCTCCACCCAAATGTGCTGCGTGGTCAAAACGTTGCCAACGCATAAGGCATCCTAAAGTATCCAAGCCCATTATAGCTTTCATGACCTGATCACATAGATATTTTTAATAAAAAATATATAATCTAATTCACATATAAAACTCAATCTTTATGCAGTTAAAATGAAATTATACGTACTGTACTTGCTGTAAATTTGAACATTGGAAGAAAAACAATAGATAGATATGCGTTTGGAAACTGAGTACATACAAATCCAAAGACACCCATTATTGCTCCTGACTATGTTGTAATTATTAATGTGATTATTGTTACATTCAGAATCATATTTATATTAAATTTTAATCAATACTCACAGCTCCCAAGGAAGGATCTCTTATACCAACAGCAGCTTTATATAAATAACTTGAAAAACTAGATACTACTCCACTAATTAAATAAAGTGCCAAAAATTGTTCTCTACCCAGTTGACCCACAGCAATTTTAGAGAAGCCATATAATACATACATGTTGACAATTAAATGAAGAAAGGAGCAATGAGAAAATGTTACAAACAACATTGGCCAACATCTACCTTAATTAATAATATAGAATTTAATACTCTTATATATACCTATATTATAATAAATATTTTTAAAGATATGTATTACTCACTAGTGATAGGAGTGCATGAAAAATATCGATACATTGTCAATCGAAAAGCTGGTATATGCCATGACAAAAATACCAACACATTTAAGAAACATATGGGAATAAATATTTTTTCTCCTTCTGATAAGTTTTTCCACCAATGTTCCATTGTATGTCTCCATCCTGTTCGCTAAATGAAAGTAATACGTTGCAATAAAACATTTTAATAAATCTATATATGAGTCTCAATATACAAACATGTATTCCCCATTGTTTGTAACTTCTAATTATCCTATAAGTTTTATCTCTGACACGTTCATACTCCCAAATGGCAGCTGCGATAAATGTTGTTGCACTAAACTGAATTAAACACAAGCAAACTTATAATACTAAAACAATGAATTATGTTTAAATTAACTTAATATAAACTGAAATAAAATTTTATATCTTAACAATCTCTTACTATGATAGTAAAGGTAAATGGTTTCCATAAATTAGGAAAATATCCTGATTGCTTTTTAAGGAACTCATCTGGTAGTGAATGTGATGGTTGTGATAGTTTTGTTTTACCTCTAAATTTATGAAAATTTCTAATTTGTTTATATCCTTCAATTATATATAATTTAGGTTTAAACTTTATAGTAGTAAAAACACTGAAAAAGAATATATAGGTATAACTAAGTAATATTTGATCATTGATGAATATAAAAATTTGAGATATAAAAAACTATCTTACCATTTATACGTATTATATGTACTATCACCTATATGTAAAAATGACCTAAGAGCCATATTGTAGGCTATCCAAAAACAGTAGAAAAATATCGTCAATCGTACATTGATTTTATAAAAAAAACTTGTCACATAATATTATAACCAGATATTATTCACTCCTATCATTAATTCTTATAATAATTAACACTTTTATTCACTTTTTATAAAAGTAATTTATGTTAAGTTTTTCCATAGGTTTAAAAATAAGCAATCAGCAATTTTTGAATGTAATCGTTTTCCAATTGTATGATTAAGGCCGTGTCTCTTTTTACTGTAAATATATAACCATAAATTATTTTAATTTGTACGAGAGTTTATGACAAATCAAATGTATAGTAGTTGACGTATAAGTTTGTAATCTGTCGTAATTCTATATATATATATTGTTGTAATTATAGAACGGTATAAAATTATACTTACAGGTAACTGCAATCGTTTTGTTTATTGCTTAACATGTAATGATTACGTTATTAAATACATACATGAAAATTTCACACTGAAAATCTTAATGTCAGTATCACAAATATGCATTCCCATGCATGAGAATGAGGTATGCTAAGGATAAGAAAATACGTTTTAACAAAATCAGAAATTATTTTTCTGTTCTTAATTTTTGCTTTTTACACACATTTATTTAACTTTCATCATATTAATAAAAATCTGTTCATACTTAATTCTAATAGGGTTCTTAAATTCCGTCGACCGATTAGAAATATTAAACTATAGTTGAAGAAACTTACATGTGAATCGGACACTATTCGAAACCACTAATTTCAAATACACCGGTAACGGTCAACGGTTGATTTGATTTCAAAGCAGTCTATGTTCAAGTTTAAAATTAGTTGATTCAACACATTCATCTCTGATCTACCGTGATCAAAAAATAATTTTTGTTATTATTGCTACTGTATAATAAGGTATAATTTATATAAATACATAACTGTTTCACGGTGAATGATTCAAAGGTAATTAATTATGATTATCTTTAACAAATTCTTGTTTAAAATTTATGGGGTAAATCAGGTAATCGTTACAAATGAATATATTTTAAATTTTGTTAGAGCTTCTAAGGTTGTAAAGAATATTGGTTACAAAACGTGGGTTTTAATAGGATTATGAACTTCCAAGAATTATGGAACATGGGTCTTAACCGGATTATGCATCTTCTAGAGTTAAAAGATACTGAACAGTGAAATTTATTTCTTATTAATGCAATTAGTATAATACAATTAGTATAATTAATATATTATCTTATTTATTTATAAGGGAGTAAACATGCTTTAATGTTTAACATTAGATCTAAAGAAAAGATTTCTTTAATGACTTTTAGATCAGTCTTAGACAAATGAGCCTTTGTTTATACTATACTATGAGCATTATCATATAGTATTGATTGGACCGTGTAGAGCGATTAGATTAAACTCACAATAACTTTTAAACCATTTTTTCAGCACAGTAGCTTAATACCTTCTCATAGAGAAATAATAAGTGCGTTGAATAATATATAAAAAAACATATAGTTTTATTTTAAAAAGTTACATTGACATTGAAATCTTGTTAAATAAAAATATAAAGAAAAATCAAATATCTTATTAAATTGCCCCCATAAAGTCAAATGACTTTTATCTGAAACATTTTTTTGCATTTCTGATACTTACAAAACTAATGACATGTATGTATCTAAAACACGTATAATATATATATATCACAATAAAGTAATTGAAGAAGGTCTTGTCAAAATTTATGAGGACTTCATGCATCAATAGATTCACCAAAGTTAATAAGTATTTTAAAACAATCATATACTTTAGAAGATAAACATTTTATTGCAGATGAATGAAGATGCAGTTAAAGTTGCTGTTCGCATTCGTCCATTAATAACAAGTGAAAATGAAAAAGGATGTCAAACATGCTTAGATGTTGTTCCTGGTGAACCACAGATTGTTGTATGTAATACAGCTAAAGCTTTTACATTTAATTACGTATTTCCCCCTAATGCTACTCAAGAGGAATTCTATAATACAGCTGTTAAAAATATGGTAGAAAATATTTTTCAAGGTAAAATTATATTAAAACATATAATTCTGCAAAATACTGTAATTATATTTTATTTTTACAAGTAACGTGGTGGTATATTTACATATCTTCTTTGCAGGCTATAATGTCACTATATTAGCTTATGGCCAAACGGGAAGTGGTAAAACTCATTCAATGGGTACAAATTACATTGAAGAGGAAGACATGGGCATTATACCTAGATCGGTAAATGATATATTTCATATAATTTCATCAAAGGAAGATTGGAGTTTCAAAGTTACAGTTTCCTTTATGGAACTTTATCAAGAACAATTATATGATTTATTAAGTGATAAACAAAGAAATCAGTCTATTGTTGAAATCAGAGATGATGGTAAAAATATAAAGATTGCTGGACTTGTAGCAAAAGAAGTTAAAAGTGCAAAAGAAGCATTAAACTGTTTGACACAAGGATCTTTAGGACGTGCTACAGGTGCTACTGCAATGAATGCACAAAGTAGCAGAAGTCATGCGATATACACTTTATGTGTTTATCAACATAAAAAAAATGACCTGTAAGCAATATATCTAGAAATTACAAAATAAGATTTATTTATAATATATTTAAATATTTTTTTCTTTTCTATTTTAATATAATCTAGCAATACAGCAACAACTGCTAAGTTTCATTTGGTAGATTTAGCTGGATCTGAACGTAGTAAAAAAACACAAGCAACTGGTGAAAGATTTAAAGAAGGAGTTAATATAAATAGAGGTTTATTAGCATTGGGTAATGTTATATCTCAATTAGGAGAGGGTGGTCCTGCAGCATATGTTGGTTATAGAGACAGTAAACTCACAAGATTATTGCAAGATTCTCTTGGTGGAAATTCCATAACGTTAATGATAGCATGCGTTAGTCCTGCAGGTTATTATTATCATAAAATTTAAGATAGTTGTATTTAATATTAACGTTCAAAATAACTTTTATATAAAATACTTTCAGATTATAATTTGGATGAAACTCTAAGTACATTAAGATATGCAGACAGAGCATGTAAAATAAAAAATAAACCTGTAGTTAATCAAGATCCACAAATTGCAGAAATAAATCGTTTAAATAAACTGGTACAAGAATTAAAACTTGCTTTGGTAGACAATGAAATTAAGGTCTCATGTCCACTGGAACATCAGGAGCTCTACACAAAAAACCAATATTTACAAAAAAAAATAAGGGATTTAACTGAAAAGTTGAATAGTAATTTAATTGAGGCTGTAGTTATGTACGAAAGGGCAGAACTAGCTGAGCAAGCTAGAGAAAAAATTCAGCCTGACATGATAAAGATATTAGAGGAATCTAAAAAACTGTTAGATGATTTTGATAAAGATCCTAATAAACATAATGAGCATCGTTCAAGACTGGAAGCTTTGTATTTAAAAATACTTGGTAAGTAACATGAGGAAAAGTTGTTGATATACAGCTTCTGAAAATATCTCCTTATTTATAATAAATAGATATTCAAACCGATCAGAAGAAAACATCCGAAGAACTCATAAAAATATCGTCCGATAATGCAAATACATTTACAATAAACTCTGAAGACGACCCAGAACAGACGTGTATGGATGAAGTATGTTCTCCAGATAGTTTAGATGATTTTCATGAAAAACAAGAAGAACATACCTTGCTACAAGCTAAGAGGAATGACGAAGTTCAAAATATCAACAAAGAACTTGCTATTAAGGAAAGTCTTATACATCAGCTTTTAAAAAGCTCATCTCTAACGATCGATTATTCCAAAGAAATACAGGAAATGGAGCAAGAGATAAAAACACTTCAGACAGAAAAGGAAGAACTTTTGCAAGCTTTACAGAATGTACAAGCAAATAATGCTAAGTCAAAGTATGAAGTTTAATTAAATACAAAAATTATTATTTTTTAAATTTTCTTCACTTACAATAACCATTAGCGTAGTGTTATTTCTTCAAAGTTTTTAAACTTATTTTGTTCGTTTTACAGATTGGCAGAAAATAGACGTAAAAAGGTACAAGAATTAGAGAAAAAAATAACGGAATTAAGGCGAAAAATATCAGAGCAAGATAGGATAGTTAAAACGAAAGAAAAGCAAGATCAACAAATAAGGAATTTATCAAACGAAATGCACGTGTTAAAACAAACAAGAATAAAATTAATTAGACAAATGCGTAATGAATCTGATAGATTTACAAAATGGAGGGAATCAAAGGAAAAAGAACTGAACCGTTTAAAAAATCAAAATAGAAAGCAAATGAACGAAGTGACACGTTTAAAAATGTGGCATAGTAAACAAGAAACTGTTTTCAAAAGAAAAATGGAAGAAGCTTTTGCTGTTAATAAAAGACTGAAGGCAATGAATTAAGATTTTTATTTGTAATGCTTTAATTGAACAATAATTAATTTTGTCTTTTACTTTACTTTTAGGAAGCTTTAGATTTGCAAAAAAGAGTGAGAAAAGAAAAGATGAATACTAATACTGATAAAATTCAGAATTGGTTAACTCAGGAAATAGAAATATCGGTGAGCACCATTGATGCAGAATATTCTCTCGAAAAATTAATGCAAGATAGAACATCATTGGCGTGCTTGTTAGAAAAATTTCAAAACGATGATGATGTAAATGAGACTAAAATTGCTGAACTTACTGAATTTCTAGATTTACGTAATACGCAAATTACCAATCTCCAACAAAAAATAGTTGAATCTGATCAAGGTAAATATTCCATACGTTAAATATACTATATACATGTTAATGTAGTAAGTTCCCTTCTGCAACTATTAATTGTATACACGTGTGTTTATTTAGAAAGTAGAGCACATACAAGATGGCAAAAAGTACATACAATGGAAGGAGCAAAAATTGCTTTTGAACTGTTATTTAAACATATTACAGAGAGTAGAAGAAAGCAATGTGTAAAGGAATACGAATACAATGAACTTCAAGTTTGTATATTTGAAAATTATAGACTATTTAAAAGTTTACATAAGTTAGACAAGACTCTTTTAATATCAGCAATCTAATTTAAAATTATTATGTTTCTAATAATAAGCGTAATTTTAGGGAAAGTATGAAGTGTTGCAAGCACGGTTGAATGAATACCGGGTCAAAGAGAAAGAAAGGCGTATGTCAAAACAACTTGCATTAAATGATACACATAATATTAAAGAATACGAAAGTGAAGATAATAGTAAACTAAGAGAAAAATTGGAATTTTACAAACAAAAATGCGAAGACCTAGAACACGCAGTTAATACACGCTCTTAATTTTATTATTGATAAAATTAATTCTCCACTAAAATGTTATAAATTGTTTTGTAAATTTTTCAGTTCCCACGTAAAATTCAGAACAAAGAAAATGTGAAACCTAAAGTTATTAAAGAGGTACAGGTTGAAGATATTCAATCCGACACAGACGATAGCACCGTTGAAGATGATGTTGAAAAAGATCCAGATTGGACACGAACACCACTTTATAATCGTATACGGAGTCTTTTGGTAATTCATTGAAATTAAGCATTTATTATCTCTGATATCTAAAACAATATTCTTTATATTATTAATTCTAAATAATATAATTCTTATTTTCAGGATACAACAAAGACTTCATCACTTGACCGCAAGTCATTGAAACGGACATCAGATGAAGATACAAAATGTAATTGTAAAACGAGTTGTGCTACTCGAATTTGTCGTTGTCGTAAAAACAAAACTATATGTGGCAATAATTGTAAATGTGTCGAAGACCAATGTCAAAATAGAGATAAAAAAAACGTAAGCTTGTTATTCCTTCTAATAATAATCATTTAAAATTATTTCATAATCTATCATTATTATTTTTAGTTGAATCGTACATTATTTATGGATCAGTCGAAAGAAGATGAAAAAGCAGAGGACGATGAATATCTAAAGAAACCAAGGTATATTTAAATTATATTTTTGTAATTTCACGTATACAATTATATATTATTAAATCTCTTCTTTTTTCAAACAGACTAATGGAATGAATATCATCATCATCAATAATGCAAAGCTCAATTTTCTAGAAGTGCATTTTGTGTGTACATGTTTCATATTAAGAACATTTTACAAACAGGCAACTGGATTTTTCATTCTGACATTCAAATTTTATTTATTTTCTTATTTATTTATCACTTTTTTATTGATTACTTAACTCAATATCTTACCTTAACTCAATAGAATACCTTATATTCTAATATCCAATTATATTATATTATCTTATTTAATTAAGTGTACAAATATTATTTTGTCACATAATTATAAATATATTATAAATAAACTTAGCTGTAAATATGCTTATTAGATATTAAAATAATAAAATATTTTCTTGATTTTATAATAAAATATAACGTTTTATGCATTTTTCCCAACCTTATTTTGTATGTATGTTTACAAATCCTCTAAAAATTACAAACCCAATCATGATGCAATTAGAAATGCTCATACTTCTAATTTTTATATACATTTTATTAAATTTCATAATTTCATGCGGCAACTACAATGTACATATGTATGAGGGAAAAAATATGCATTATTAATTTTAAAAATTAGAAGAAGAGTAATTCGGGCAAATATATTCGTTATAGCGTATTAGTTCTTTTCATAGATAAGTCCGCCCATTCCTAACATACTTATAAGATTTTAATAAAATACTAAAAAATAGTAACTAATTTTTTAACATTTATATTTATTGATCTTTTGCTACATTTATTGCAACAAACGTATTTTTGCTTTAAATGTGACAGTAAAATCGAAGTTCATATGCATTTCCGTTAATGAAAGATAGAGCTCTTCCGGTTTTATAGAACAACGAACAAGATGGGTAAGTAACCGATGTTAAAATTACATTGTTTTTAAAAGTTTTAAGCTTATATTATTAAATATGTGTTGTTCTCATCAATTGTTCAATTTGTTTTAATTATAATTTCGTTAAATATTTAATAAAAAATTCCAAAATAAAATGAAAATGAAATATATTAATGACCTAACATTTTGGTTTACAGGTAAACCTCGTGGTCTTCGCACCGCACGTAAGCATGTAAACCACAGACGCGATCAACGATGGAATGATAAAGACTACAAGAAAGCTCACTTGGGAACGAGATGGAAGGCCAATCCATTTGGTGGTGCTTCTCATGCTAAGGGTATTGTTTTAGAAAAAGTGTATGTATATTTACATTATTAAATCTCTTACTATATCATATTTATAGTAATCTCATTGAATTGAATTGCATTTCTGCATTAAATTTTAATTAAGCGGTTGTATGTTTTTAGTGGTGTCGAAGCCAAACAGCCGAACTCTGCTATTCGTAAATGTGTGCGAGTACAACTTATTAAAAACGGCAAGAAAATTACTGCTTTTGTACCTAGAGATGGTTGTTTGAACAATATCGAGGAAAACGACGAAGTTTTGGTCGCAGGTTTCGGTCGTAAAGGTCATGCCGTAGGTGATATTCCAGGAGTTCGATTTAAAGTAGTAAAAGTTGCTAATGTTTCGTTACTTGCACTCTACAAAGAAAAGAAAGAACGACCTAGATCGTAAAATCACTATCATGTATTTTTAATAAACCTATAAAACATTTTTAAATGAATTAGTATCTTATTAACACCCATAAGTGCTTTTATTTTTATGAAAGTACAAAAATATACATTTGAAAATTGATGTTTTAAAACCCACTTAAAAGAAAATTAATATTATAAATCAATAAGTATCCACATATCCATTCTTAGCTTCTTCAGTATGTGTAACGATATTTTCAACAGTTTCATTCAATGGAGTATTTAATTTCCCTATTTCTTTTGGTATATTGGCATTCAATATTTCGTCCTTTGCTTGTAGAAACTAAATATTAAATAACTTTAATTTATATAAATTAATGTTAATTGTATTAAATGTAAGAAGCTCTATAAAAGTACAAAACCTGTGTTAAAGAGGAAAATTTTGAATATATATCGTTAATATCAGTATCCATGGAGTATGATTTACTCTTCACACTTTTTGCATTAAATGGTGACCACGAATCAATGGATGAATATGCTTCTATAAAATTCTTTTTCTCCTCATTAAATAACAAATCTCGATCATTTTCATTAGTTTCCTTTTTTTGATCCTATATTTCATATAATTTTATATATTATTTTAAGAAAAAAAACAGAGAGTATTATGAAACATCTACTACACCAGTAAAGGAATGATTCCATATGACAAATGAACTGAAAAATTAAGACAGTTTTTTCATGTCTGGATCACTTTCAAAATGATAATTTTTGATGAGGAATCATTCCTTTTGCAGTTGTAGCAATAGTTACAGATCACTTTATATAAATTTTTTAATGAAATTACTTTTGAAACCTGTTCCATTACACGTTCTTCTTTTTGAGGTTCAAAAGTTGATGATACTTCTTGACGTTCATTTAGATCCTTTTGCAAATTTTCAAAATATTGCATAGATTCAGAATAATTTAATTTCGGTTCAACATTACATGTGAATGTATTTGAATCTTCACTGATATAGACCTAATATAAAACATATCTGTAAATATACAAATCATATGCATACATGTTTTGCATGTATTTATTTACATACGTTTAATATATCATCAGTGGATTCTCTTTCATCATATTCAATATCAAAAGACTTAAGGAATAAACACTTCATAAAGTCCAATAATAATCTTAAAGTTGGAAGTTGTTCTTTTAACAGACAATTTCCCTGCAAAAGAATAATTTAAATTTTTCTGCATGCCAATAGTACAAAAAGAAATTGTGTAAGAGACAAACCAATAGTAATTTTTTATCAGTACAAATTCCAATTTCAGAATAAGATCTTAGTAACTCTTCTGCAAAAGAATAATAATTCCTTTATATTCAATATATTAAATATTATTTAATTATGAACTTCTAATATTATTTAGTTGTAAAACCTTCTAAAGCAGCGCCTTTTAACTTTTGTAATTTGGAAGCTATCAAGGGAAACTTTTCAGTCAAAAGCCAAGATAATAATGAAAGTCGATTCTCTCCACTAAGAATTGTTACTTCTATATTGTTTGCTGCAGCTGTTGTAATTTTTGGATATCTTATTTGTACTAAGGTGTTATAAATATCAGTCATAAGTTCTTCTGTAATACTCATTGTTGTACATTTTTTTCTATCCTTGTCATATGTATAAATTATATTTTGTTATATATCTATTTTGATTTTTGATATAATTCCTTTCTCTTCGAAATTAGATAACTAGTTACTAAAACAAATATAAAATTATAAATAAAATCACACTAAGTCACTTATTACATTGAACACGTAATCCTGTGACCTAACCTACAGTCATATAAACGATTTAACGGTTTATAGTATTTTATATGATGGTAACCTAACCAATTTTGGTAAATGATAAACAAGATTAGCTGTATTTTCGTACACATTTGTAATTTCAAAATACATATAAAAATATACGTTTACAATATTGTTATAAAATGAATAATTTTTATATTTTAGAATTTTTATTTCGTAACAAATATGATAAGAAAATTTATACGTGTATTATGTAATTTTTGTTTGAGTTATAATAAATTAATTATAAGGTAAATTTTTCATTATGAAAGGTTCCTTTCTTTTAAAAACTGTTTTCCTTTTTTATGTTTACGATGTTATATTTGATACAATAATTTTTTAATATTACCAGCGAGTATTTAAATTTTATTCAATTTATTGTTTATCTGTTATTTATTGTTTGTCTATTGTCTATACATAAATTATCTGTGCCTTAAATATATATATATATATATGTATTTCGAACAGTTAAGATTACCATCAGTTTTACATAATTTGTATCTAATGTATTATTAATCTTACAGAAAGAAAATTTATATTTTAATTTATTTGGTTTGAGAGTACAAGAATTACAAAACATTTCTAAAAAATTATCACTGGCTTTTTTTATACAGTATACACAGTATTAACGCTAAAAAATAAAAACGAAAGAAATAGTTTTTAAGGCTTTTCTGAAATTCTTGTTTGTTTATTGCCTCTGCAATGGCACGCTTTATACATTCACACCACAAATTAAATTACATAATTCTTATAACCCAGTGTACACAGTTCACGTTAATTATACAACATATTAATTACTTATATACAGATTAAATTACTAATAAGGCGGTGGTTGATGTTGATAGTGTTGCGGTGGTTGACTCAAGTGCCGCTGTAAATGCGTCACTAATTGTGGAGTTGGCTGTTGTCCACCAGCATTACCTTGTTGTTGTTGTTGCTGCTGTGCTTGTTGTTGCTGCTGTGCCTGTTGTTGTTGTTGTTGCATTGCAAGCATTTGTTGTCTCATACGTTGTTGGTTTATAGCCTGTTGCTAATAATGTAAACGATTATACACACAGATATACAACAACTTTTTATAGCATAGTAAACCTTACCTGTTGGAATTGTTGATTTTGTTGTAAGCCAACATTAGTATTGCCTACTCCTGTTACACCAACTGTACCAGGTTTTCCACTGGTTTGCCGATATGGTGGTGCTGGTTGACTTTGAACTCCACCTCCCATTGGACCCATTGTATTCATTGTAACATTTGGAGCCTGAAGAATATCAACAATAATTTTCGATTCCTTATAGTAAATACTTTTTTTTATTAGATTCATTTTATCTACTTTTCTTTTAAATGGTACCTGAAGGTATGGTGGCCTCGTAGCTCCAGGTTGCATACGTTGTTGTGGTATATACTCTTGTGCCCTTTGAGGTCCCATCATTTGTTGCTGATTAGAAAACATCATGTTCTGTTGTTGATTCATCAAACCTTGTTGCTGCTGCTGCTGCTGTAACAACTGTTGTTGCTGTTGCGCTTGTTGAGGCGCTTGTTGTTGTTGTTGCTGCTGTTGTTGTTGTTGTGGCATCATTTGTTGACCTCCATATCCTGCATAATTTTGATTCATTCCTGTTAAAAAATATAATTATAATATCTTTATATATTATATTACCAAAGTAATTATTATATATAAAATAATAAAATGTAATACATAATTACCCTGTTGCATTCCAGTGTAAATTCCTTGTTGTTGTGGTTGTTGTTGCTGCTGTTGCGAAGCAAACATTCCTTGTTGTGGATTGATATTTGGAGCTCCATGTTGAGCTCTCAATTGTTGTCTAATGAATTGTTGTCTCTGCATTCCTTGGAACGCTCCTGGTCCAGCGACAGGTGCGGCATTTGGTTGTTGCTGAGAACTTATTAATTGATTGGACGGTAGCCGTAAACGTAACATGTGAGAAAGCGCCTGTTTTGATTGATTGTTCATGCCTGGTCTGTCGTATCTTGGTCCAACTGGAGTTGGTGGTAATTGTTGTCCATATGCATATGGCTGAGCTGGTGCGTGAGTTTGTTGATTGGTGTACCAAGGTTGTTGATGTTGCGGAGGTTGACTAGTAAACATTCCAGGTTGTTGACTAACGGGTACTTGCTGATTTCCAAATGACATTTGTTGTAATTGGTTTGGTGGTTGCTATTTAACACATAAAATATATAAAAAATTGAGACAAAAATATTTTAAAAAATCAAATAGAAGAAAAAAAACCTGGATTTGCTGTGAGACAGGTGTAGTAGGTGTAGCAGCTCCCTTATTCCTTCTATGCTTTCGTGTCTTCATAGCTTTCCCTCTGCCATTCGTAATAGCGTTACCAACTCCACTACTGCCAACACTACCTGTTACTCTCCCAGGAGAATCAATACTCATTGGTGTATCAGCTTTACCAGGTTCTGATTCCTTTTTATCTGGTTCTAAATCTTCCGGAGGTAATGGCGGTGGCTCCAAGTAATGGCTAGGAGGTCTGATTTGACTATGTGTATGATACCGTAAAAGCTTATGAGCATTTTGGTATGTAAGAGGCTTACGTTCCAATCGAACTGCTCTAAACCAGGCCCAGGAAATTGGTGCTGGATTTTTATGACCTTCTAATACTTCCCATGCAGATACCCTTTGGGAATCACATACTTGTAAACCCTAATTTAATATACATATATTTTTATATCAATTTCTTTTGCTTGTTATTAGAGCGTAGTATCATATAGTACAAATATAAAGTACTTCAACTTACTTGTTTTTTATCAATACTATCAAAACCAGCTATTTTATTTCCTTTTGTGTCTGTCAAACACCCAACCGGCTCACACGTAATTACTTCCATCGTTAATTTTGGCAGTGGTAACAATTGTCTGACATATCGAATACTGGGAGAATTTCTATCGCCGAGTTCCTTTTTCAACTTTTTCATTAAGTTTTGATAATGTTTCTTATTTTCATCCTTCTCAGACTGCGAATCGGAAACTAGAGTAGAATGTATTAGGGTTGCTAACATATCTATGACAGTAGTAAATAATCCAGAATTATTATTTAAATCTATAACACCATAGCTAACCAGCTGAACCAATAAGATAGCCCAGTCTGTAGTAGCAGTCGTATTTCTTTGTATAGTATCAAAGACTCCACCGACGAGACTAAATCTCAATTGCAATGCATCTTGTAACACCTCTCTCGTCTTAGGATCTTCGGTAACAAAATTTTTCTCCTCTTTGCTAATGTTCAAGAACTGTGATAGTTGTGAATGCAGAGACATCAGAAGGCCTTCTCTTTGATCGTCCTGACCTTTAAGGCAAGTGAGTACTAACGAGAGGAACGGCTGATGATTAAACAGAGATGGCGATTTCGATCTACTTCTCTCACGACCTGTCGCTGTTTTTGACCAATTACCAGATTCTAATACCTGGCCTGCTACTTTTAAGACTCGACCTTGCACTGCACTTGGTAATTTTGAAACAAGCGGTGCAACTAACCATATCGAACCAGACCGTTTGTCTGGCTTACTTGAGATAGTATTCAATTGAAACACATCGATTGCAGCTTTGGCAACGGTATCCAACCACTGTGAAAGATCGCTCGATCCTGGAGGAAATTGCTTGTACATGAGTTGCAGATCAAGCCACGACATTCTTAAACTCCATTGCTCCAGATTCTCCAAAATGTTTGTTATGTGAGTCTTCTGGTCAATAAATGCGTCTGTAGAAGTCTCTGGATAGCAGATCATATGAAGTAACCGTTGAGCTTGACGCGGTGTCAGCATGTTATCGAGTAACATATCGGGATGACAAAGTTCTTCTGGGTTTTGTAAACATCTTTCTAAAACCCACTCTTGGCTGCAGATTTGTCTGAGGACATGTTGCGCAAAGTCTGACAATCCTTTCACATTTTCTGTAGTCATTCCAGCGCTGCTGCTAGATGATGATATTGCTAAATCAAGTCCCAAGTCATCGCCACCTCCTAGAATATCACTGGTACCTAGGATATGACTGATAGACAATTCGCTTGGTCCACCTGTAGTTACCCCAACACCAACACCAACACTAGCTGGTCCTCCTGCTTTATTCGAATGATTTATTGGCACATCTGGTTTCTTTGGTGGCTGTTTACCAGCAGTTGCATCGGCGACAACTAAGATAGCTTTCAGTACAGCTAAAACCGGACCGACCCTGATATTATTGTGAGCAGCTGCCAACAAATGTCTATCACAACTTAATTTTATACTGTAACCCCTGGAGTTTCCATTCGGTAGCGGGTGAGGACTTGTGCTCACAGAATAAAGCGCCGGTTGGGGACATTCGACAGTCTTGAAAAGCCGTAGAAGCAAATGGCAGGTTAAACGTGCTCCAGCTTCAGCTTCCATATCTGCGTCTCCGCGACCTTCATTACAAGCTTTAACTAAGGATGGTAATGCTATATGCACGACAAAATCCTCCAATGAGAAGCAGTGTCTTGCTATAAATAGAAAATATTATTTTAGTACATTACCAACTTTTTAAAATAACATAATGTATTAAAATCATTAAAAAAATTTACCAATTAAAATTGATGTGAATACAGCCAGAGAGTTATGTATACTTAGGTCTTGTACATCAACCTGATTTAACACGTCTATATAGAAGGCGGAGCTACTTGAAGAACAACAAAGTGCCATAAGGACTCCGAGCCATTCGGCGTTAAGTGCATTACAACAAGCTGTTAATTCCGCGCATGTTATCGCAATGTCATTTAATTTATCATTATCCGTCTCACTACAAACCGCAACTATTGCGTTGCAAACAAAACTATAACGATTCGCCGGTGTCTCGTTCAACTGCCTAGCCCATTGCGGTTCGATTTTTCCACCGCGTCTTGGACTAGTAAAAACGTCTACCATAAATTGTGAATTATACACATGACTCGACGTTGTTGGTTGTAACGTGCTATAAAGAGCCGTTCGGATTTTAGGATAAGCATTGCTAAATGCTTCAACTCCGTGTGGTTTCGTTTTCAACAACGAACAAGATGAGTATAAATCGTAAAGGTGCGCTAATACGCATCGTTCAGCGGAACTGCAATCACTAGGATTGGATACATGCTTTACAACTTTGCAAAGTAAATCGAATACCGCTGTTGTTTGCTCTGGAGATACTAAAGTAAACAAGTTAAATATAATTATTATTCCTATTATTTGAGTACTTTATAAAATAATGAATTTTGTTTTGAATAATACTTACACAACAAACAACAATGATATCTTCTTAATACTCCTACAACATATAAACTTAAACTTGTAGTATAACTTCTAACAAGTTGACTGTTTCTAATTCCCAACTGTGTTTCAACTTCTGGTAATTCCTTTAGTATTTGAATGCAAACATCTATCAGACCATATATATTTAATGCTAATTCCATTAAATCGAATAGAAATGCTACGTGTTCTTGGACTGGCAAATAAGACGAACCAGCCAATGCAAATGTATTCAACATTTCTATAACTTGTGTCGCGCATTGCCACGTCACTACGTGTTGATCAAAATAACTGAGATTCTGAAACTTCAGCGTAATCGCTTCAAAGTTGAATTCACTTCGGGAATGTTTCTTTACTTTACCACCTTCTGCAACGTCAATGCTAAATTTCTTTCCAAATAATTTACATACTTCTTTCGTCATTTTTTTAACGATATGTCTAGCGTCGTCTCTAACACGACCTACTCCATACAGTAATACATGTCGTTGATTACAGTCATGTTGGCTACATGTTTCATCCTACAAACATAATATTATAAAATTAATGTCAACAGCACTTTAAAGATTGCAGGGTACATATTAAATTTTGTATAAAATTGTTTCAGTCAAATATTAATTTACCTGTGGTAATGGGAAATGTGTTGTATACAATAAATGTCTACTGTGACTCGATGGTATTTTTGAATCCAATCCTTCTTGAGTTCCATGCCCAGCTAATGCATCTTCTTTAGGACTGTCAGGTGCATCCATGCTATTTTGTTGATCTTCTTTGATGTGTTGTAATAATTTATCCAAATCATCGTCAATTTTACTGTCATCATAATCCATTGTTCGTCCGTGATCTGGTACTTCTAATTTTGTTGGTTTTAAATCTATCCCAGTAAACAAGCTGTCTTCATCGATTGGTTCTCGATTACTTGGAGTTCCAGGTTTGCTAGCCACAGGGCCTAAATAAAATAAAATAGTAACATATGTATCTTCAGTAATAGATAATGGAAAAATTTGTAAAAAATTTATCCTACCTTGTATGAGATCTCCTCTTGAAATGAGTGTACACATGTATGCGTCGTGTGAAAATACATCATGTCTAATTAATTCTGAAAATAAGTGAACCAAATTCGTGAACTGAACTTTTGACTGAGTTGTTGTATTATCTAGTACCGGGGCATCCATGTCCAAGAATTTCATAAGTAATGATTGAAAAATCGGAAGTACGGGTGGATTTCCATTACTACAGATGCTGTCTTTATCATCGTTATCATTCGTTTCCCCAGTAACTTCACTCTGCCGTTTCTCCAGCAGCTTTGCAACTGCCATTGCTCTATGCTCTCCCCACCTTTCGGCGCTCACTGCCCATTCGCATAAAATTTCAACTACAGCAGAATCTTGTTGCGGATTATATTCCGTTTTTGTATCTCGTTCATTGGTATTATCTTTTGGAGATGATGTAAATATTTTAGCATACAAAGTATCTAACGAATTAGTAGAATCCATTCTATCAAAACTATGCCGATCTAAAGCATCTAAGGCTGCCAGTACTTTAGTTGTTGTTATTCCTGCACTGCTTTGCTGCCACTTATCACATGACCATTTTCCTTCAGCAGCTTGAGATCTTGCTCGAATATTTTTTTGAGCAATTTTCAGTTGTTTTATTGTAGGATTAGTTGCACTCACAGGTGGACATGGTAAAGCTGTAGGGGGACATGGTAAATAATCTAAAGGAGAACCATTTAACACAGATGGAGCTTTCCCTTCGCCAACGCTATTCCATACTAATGCAGTAGGACATTCTAATGTGATAACCTGACAGAAAAATAAATTTATATTCATTTAGAGTAATTTAATTTATTTTTAGATCAGCATATTCCATGTTAGGTGAACACCTGATAGAACAAAAATACTCTTTGTTATATTCTTCAAGTAAGCAAAAAGACATCAAAATTCTATTAGCAATTTAGAATAATATTATCTTCTTTTAATTCACTATTAGCCATGGAACATGCTAAATAATACATAACATGCTATCTTACCTGTATTATTGTTGACAAACTATAAACCACATCCCTGTGATGTGGACAAGACAAATAGTCATTAAAGGCAGCAGTTAATGGATTTTGAACTTGATTAGCAATGACAGTGTCTTTCCCACTGTTAACATCATTTTTATTTATGGACGGACTTTGTGGATTGCCATTGGTTTCTATATTACTACACATATGTGCCAATTTGCGGCAACACAAATATGCCAAACGTCTGGCTAATAATTCAGATTGCACGAATTCCTCTAAATACTGCAATGCCAATGGCAATAGAAGTTTCAAAATACCATTTTCTGACGGAGAAGATTTAATTTTATCTAATAATTCTAAAATCCATTGTAGTAATTCTTGCCTATCTAATAAACCTTCTTCAAACATATATTTTGCCAATTGTATGCAATAATGCCATTGTTTTAATGCTAATTTATGTTCCTCGTTCATAGTATTTCCAATTGCTACTTGGTTACTTGAATTTGGTGTAGCTGGCTGATTATTAACTACTCCATTGTTATTATTAGCATTATTACTGACATTATTGTTACTGTTGTTGTTATTACTGTTATTCCCAGTATTGTTGCCACTGCAAGAATTGTTTGCAATACCATTACTACTAGTACTATTTGTTGTATTATTATTTATATAATAATATTCCTGTAGTTTTGAAAGCTGATCCTTCAGGAATTTAATAAGTGTTCCTGTCCATTCTAAATGGAGAAACAAAGAATAAATATTTTAATTAAATATTTTGATTTCACTAATATCGAAAAAGGTCTTTATTTACCTGTAGTTGGGTCAGGCAACTGCCTCTTTTTTATTTTGGCTTCTGAAACTGCTACTGTATAAGCAGAGCTAAGTTTAATGAACCAAGCTGCTCTAAGCATTGGTACTTGATACTCACAAAGCATCATAAATATCTCTTCTTTCTTATTGAAATTAGGAGCTTTCTTAGCAAGAGCTATCAATGGTTTACACCCAGACAGATCTTTGAACCAGGCCTCAATGCCATTTTTTGTTCTAGCAGTCACTGGCCAAAAATTATCTTTTGGATTGATTTGTTGTCGTTTCCTTGCAGTGTCTGGCATCGTAGAGAGCTCTTCCTTCTTAGCCAAAATCGCATTGAAATATGCTCCAACTTTAGCAGCAGTAACATTACAATGTCTTGCTGTCCCAAATTCTTCTGACATCTGGGGCATTGTGGCAAAGCCCAGTTTGACATTTGTGGACGTAAGTTCATCTTCCTTCTGTTTAGGTTCTTGAGGATAAACGTCAGGCGGCCCTAGCTTAGGCCGTTTTAGTGGCCTTTTCTCATACAATATTCCCATCATGGTATAAGGAAATAATCAGAATCGATAGACGACTATCGACATTGTTCAATTATACAATAGGATGAAACGGTTTCAAAGTTATGTAGTGTTATCTCAGGCTACGTGTGACATATAACCTTCGTTAATGACATATTTACAATTACTCGACACCACTATCGCTCAACCAACACTCGTAACAATAAAATTACTATGCATACAAACATTTCTAGATGGCGTATCGTTATTAAAATCATGGACTACACGAATGTATAGTTGCGCTTTGAATTATCGTCAGAGATGGATAATCATCATTTCTACATTGCATGTTATCTACTGATATGTATATTCTAATCTATGATTTTAGTATACATATCAGTGCTGTTATCATATTTAGATATTTTTATGAATTGATATGCCAAGTTATGAGATAGGTTAGGTTGTGCAAAATTTTATACCAAAATTTCTAAAAGAGAAATAAATAACTAATTAAGTTATAAGATATCTTAATATCTATAAAGCATATTTTATCATAACGTTGGTATTATTATATATTTTGATAACAGAGAGGAAATTGATAATTAGTCGGTGATTCTAGGTAAATATCAAGGATTAAGAGGTAAGAAGTTACAGAAATAATCGGGAAATTAACATAAATAAAATGTATAAGAAAATTTTGATTCCAAACTTTTATCAAAATAATGTATCGTATTCAAAGATTAAAAAATAAGAGTACAATGTAAGTACAATATTTCGATATTTATTGTGTGAATTAAGTTTTTCTAGTCATTATTTTAGAGTTTTTACTCGTACCAACTTAGCAATGCTATAAGAAAATTGTTTAGGTTTGACCTTAAGATTAGTGTTAAATTAATCTTAAATAGTAATAGAAACACTAACGTAAAATATTGTATCGTTATAGAAATATTTGAAATTTATATTTTATTCTAATCGCCTAACGTCAATAAAAATTATTTTAATATTCTATTTTATTTTTTCTAAAGTTTTATGTGATCGCTTTTTTGGATAAAATTTATCTAAAACAGGTATTATCATCTTTTCTTACTAGTTTATTTTTTCCTTCATTATATTAGTTTACAAAATTGCGGAAGAACGGCGTTATTCCATCTTTTCTTAAATTTTCTTTCCTGTAGATAGTTTTGATAAAGTTTTTCTAATAAAAATTAAAGTTGCATGATTAAAGTGGTATGTAACATCAGGAAGTGAAGTCCCTAAAGGCTAATAATTAATTGTAACGTTGTAAATAGAACATAAGAATTATTCATTTCTACGAATACAATTTCGAATTTTTCTTCAACTGTTAACCTTTTAAAGATAGAGATTTCAATGAAAACACCCAACTCAATATTGAATTGCATACTTTTAATTTTACTTAATCAAATTTATCTATACTGTTAAAGTGGAAATAAAAATAAGGTGATATTATAGCAGACTAAATAGGAACGTGGATATACTTTTAAACAAACGCTAGTATGTATACACAATGAAAGACTTTTGACGCAATTGTAATAGAATTAATAGTTATATTATCGTTTTCTTCCGGCAAGTAAGCGATGGTTATCATGTATTGTAATATTATAATGTAACTTTTTCTTAAAACAATAAATATGGTCAGTAAGGAAAACGACATTATTTGTATTTCATCAGATGATGATGAAGATGCAAGACAGGTTCGTATATCTTACTACATTAAAATATATACCATTATGTCAACTGTAAATTCTTAGCATTTATAATGTGATGTACTTATGGTTAATAAATTATGAACACATTAAAAGACATTGAGAATTCAAAATGTTATTGTTTCAGAATAAAACTGATGCCAAACAAGGGTCAGTTATCAAATTAGTAAAAGATAATTATAATTCCCATTTTAACTTCTTAACAACTACTATAAGAGTGGAAGCTTCCGTGTGTGATAATGAAGAAGTGAAAAGACGTAAAAGAAAAGCGTCTGAAATAGAAAGTATTGATAGTTCTTATATCGACAAAAATTCTCAAGTATTTTTGTATAAACAAGACGCTACTATTACACCATATAGTGTGAAGAAGGATGAAGAAACAGAAAAAGGAGGAGAAGAAAATAAAATGTTATTGAAACCAAAGTTGATTGTAAAGGAGAAGAAAATTATTTCTTCTATGGAACAGGATATATTTTCTATGTTTATTAGTTTATGTTTACAGAAAGATCGTTCTGATGATATGAAAAAGATTGTTAATAAATTAAAAAGACGTTATGAACAATTGGATCCTGTATATGCTCATTCTGAAGCTTTCAATAATTTTTTAAATGGGAAGAGAAGTGACATAATGGAAAGTAATTGTAAACTTTACACATATATAGCTGAAGTAATGAATGAAATGAAAAATAACTGTAAAGGAAAGTCAACATTATTACCAAATAAAGAAGATTATTTTTCTGGTGT
Organism: Bombus superbus; assembly: GCA_014737385.1. Lineage (NCBI taxonomy): Eukaryota > Metazoa > Arthropoda > Insecta > Hymenoptera > Apidae > Bombus > Bombus superbus. The sequence goes on along the minus strand of JACXIK010000041.1, from coordinate 4,189,480 downwards.
AAACAAAACAAATAAAGATTGTAAACTAAATAATTCAAATGCATCTACTGCAGTGTGTCCAAATATGTCACACACTAGTAATAATACAATTAATGATAATGAAATATTGTTGATTAATGCAGATAATGGAGAAGAACAAGAAAAAGAACTTGCTACAGAAAAGAAAATTAAGAAAATCTTAAATGTAATGAAAAAATGTGAAAAGTATATAAAACGTTTTGAAGAATCAGAAGTAGATTTTGATGATGAACAAAATAGTAATTATATCAAATTAGGAAAATATAAACATCGAATGGTGGAACTGTATAATAAGTACTGTGAATATACTGGAGAAAATACTGATGCAGGACGGCAATACCTAAGACCAAAAGACTTCAGTACAACTAGTATTGTTGTTGTAAATAATGCTATTACAAATTTCATTAATTCTAAGATATCAAAAAGAAACAAATTGAAGAAAATTGGTGATTTTACAAAAGCACTAATTTTTCCAGACTACAATGATATTTTACAATGTGTGACAAGATGTAATGACATGAATAATTTAGGTTTGAATAATAAAAAACAGCGTGAGATTGGTAAGTTATTATAATTTCACTAGTAAGTTATTGTAATTTAAATAATTAAATTTAATCTTTATGTATTGTTAATTGTTATAGCCAAAAAGGCGTTCATCGATTTAGGTGAACATTTACAAAGGTGTCGACGCAATGATTATTGGGATACATTTTCATTATTTCTTGAAAATAAAGAAGATGATCCTGCATTAAAGGATATGGAATTAGCTGAAAAATTAATGCAGAACAAGAAGATTGGTGAGAAGAAATTATCAGATACATTTGAGGAATATGTGAAGAAACAAGAAGAAATGAAAGATCAGATTACTGATTTAAAGAGATCAGAGAATGAAGAAGATGATAATGATAGCATAGAGAATAATGATGATGAAGAAGAAGACGATGATGATAATGACGAGGCTGATGATAATGGCATTGGTGACACTGATGTAAATCTGGATACAGATAACGATAAAAGTAGTTCATCTGAAGATGAGAATAGTACTGATAGAAGTGAAACATCTAAAAATAAAACAAATACAGAAGCCAAATCTAATACAGGAGAAACTAACTCCGATATAGAAATGGGAGAAATATGCCAACAAGAAATCAATAATAGATTAAAAGATCATGAGGGTGACAATTTAAAATTAAGGAAAGTTAATTTTGTGAATACAACTAATTGTAAAAATAATTTTAAGTCTGAGTTGATAATACAAAATGACACAATATCAACGCCTAATGTTACAAAGCATTTAAATATTACAACTGATATAGCATTCTCAACCACAGCAGATAATAAAATTCTTATTGACAGAAAAAAAGGTTAGTGATGAAAAAAAGTTAATCATTGAAGAATGAACAAAAACATGTAGATTTTATTACATATATGTGTTGTAGAGGATGATCCTAATACAATAAGTGAAAATCCAATGGATGACAAGTCACTAGAGGATAAGGCAGAAGAAGCAGAAGAAAAGCCATTGTTACGAGTACGTTCTTTTGCTAAACCTCCGATTACGTGGAAAGATGGACAAGAGAAAGTAGGTGAATCTAATGAAAATGAAGATACATTAAAGACATTAACTGCTAAAAATGTAATAGATCTTACACAAGATATTACACAAGAAAATACGGTTCGTACTATTCAGGTAATTCCTATTGTAAAAGGTAACTGTAAGACATTTGTAATACCAACAGGTAAAAGCATAATTAATGTAAAAAATATTACGAACAATTACGTGAGATTGAATACTAAACATATGGATTCGAGTAATGTAACTAAATTAGGAAGTGGTCAGATCATATCTTCGCCGCGAGCAATAGATAGAAATACAAAATTTACAAATATAAATAATATATCATCGAATTTAGTTAATCAGGAAACAAATATTAATCAAACACAAAATTCACAAACGAAACAAAAAGGCACAAGTTCTGTGCTTCAGTCTAATCAAATGGTAGCATTACCCATGAAACAAAAGGAAAATACTTTGCTACGTCCAAAGACATTTTCATCAACGTCGCAATCTAAATGACTCATAGAAAAGTTAAAAGCAGTTCGTCGTGATCATTGTTATGCAAAATTAACAAATGACAGATGACCAATAGACAGTCTAAAGTAAATAAACGTAATAAACTTTTTTATAAACAATTTGTAATTTAGCAACACTGTATTAGTATACTGATATGTAACATTAAATAAATTTTTTACGAATATCAAATTTTATATGTTAAATATTATAAATTTATCTGACAGCATTAAAATTATACGTTTCTATATTGTTTCTGTTTTTATATTATTAAATTATTCTCTTCTATCCATGAAAGATGTTATTTAGTATCACTTTTGTCAAAATAAATTCTTCATTCGTGAGTTCTTCCATGATATTAAAATGGTCAATATTTTCCCGAAGAAATATATAATGAACATCGTCTACCATTGTAATAAGTTGCTAGAATGAAAAGAATATAAGATTACAAATTTTTATTTATAGTGAAAAGAATACGAAAGTAAGTTTAGAACAGAGAAAAATTGTCACGTATTTATTTAGAATAACACTAGTACCTGAGCACACTCGCGTGATTCCTTAATAAGTCCTGGTGAATCACATTCTCCAATGGTTACAATAACTTTCAATCCTTGGATGAGTGTGTTATTTTTGGTATCAAGAGTGGTAAAGCTATATGTGTTGATTTCATCTCTAAAACATACATGTTACATATTATTATGAACTGAAGTAAATAGTCTATATAGGTATTCAGATATTTACTTTGTAAGTTTTAAAGGTGTAACAATATTTGTATCGAGCAGGGGATACAAATTATAAATGCCTCCTATTAACACAATACCTTTTAATAGATTTAAGTATCCGTTTTTTGTCATTTCATCCAACCATAATTTATCATACAAAATGCTGGATGCTAAATGTGCACCAGCGCTGTGACCAGAAAGCCAAACATTCCTATAAAAATTTATCTAATTTTATCATTATATTATAAATTATCAAAATTATCATGTAAGTATTATGTGTATCTTACCGACATTCGAGATTCAATGCATACTTTAATATATGTTTAATTGCTATTTTTATCTGGGATATTATATCCCCAAATTTGACTAAAATACAATATAAATATTAATTAAAATATTTTTGGAATATTTTTTTAATTTTGTATCTAGAGAAAGATAAAAATATGAAAAAAATACAGTTTACCATTAGGACATAAATCGTAGCCAATGGTTATGATTTTAATTCCTTTATTAACAAAAACAGGAGCTGTAAATGCAGCAAAATCTTTGCTACCTTCTTGCCAATAACCACCGTGAATGAATATGAATATGGGAGAATCTGGAAGAAACGTGTATTGTTTGAAATACCATAATGGAAGTAAGCTAAAGTGAAATATTTAAAATTATTTACACCGCAAAAAACTGAAATAAACTGAAAATTTAAGACCTTTAATATGCGTACATGCGTAACATGAATACATACTTTTGGGTAAGTTAGTTCCATAGATATCATATTTAGTTCGTTCTGTTGCTCCATACGGAATATTTAATTTGCATTTCAAATTTTTACGAGCATCATCAGTAACTATAATAATACAAATAAATTATTGTTTACTTTAATTCGATTTCATGTTAATTTCAACTTACCCTTTTTAGCAAATTCATAATAATTCGATAATATTTGCGTTTGGTCGAACCTCTTACTCCATTTGCTGGGACTATAGAGTACCTCCTGTTCCTAAAACCAAACAAATGCAATTTTGAATAAATAATAATGAGAATTCATTAACACCGTAAAGAATCGATTAGTAGTTACCGAACTAGACATCTTTAATCAATATATTCACGTACACGCACCAACTTTATAACTTTAATGATAACTATGTTCTTATTGGAGACATTCTCTTTAATATCACGTCTTCGAATTTTTGATAAAATTCATGATATCGATAAACAGATAACGAGTTTCAAATAAAAAGATGCGATTTATCAGTTTATTTCAACAGTTATCATTTAATAAACATAAATTACTTGTACATTCTTTGAAACTATGTTATTAAATATCGTAACTGTCCCGTGATTGTAGATTGCGCTTGATTACATGCGCATGACTATGAAACTAACAACAGATTGCAATACATAATTACTTCTTATCGATACATGTACTTTCATTTCTAGGAACTGGATGATACGATTTGCACAATGAAAGCAAAATTTAAGTCAATTATTCATTAAAACTTACAGAACTTTAGATGACTTAGATAATAATCTTATAATTAAGCCCTCTGTTAGTAAGTGGAGGATTCTTGTCATTTACATAACTTTGTTCATGATAGTAACACTCATGGAATATAGAGTAAGTATTCGGAATATTACATATTCAATGACTGATTATTCTACTTACGTTCGAATTTATCTCAATTTACACCATAGTTTTACTTACATGAACACATTTTAATTTTATTATAAGTTTACAATATGATCATAAATAAATAAATAAAAATATTTTAAATTAATTAATTAAACATATTGGAAAGATTTGACATTTTATGTAATATTTCCTAGTATAAATATTTCTAAAAAGAAATCTTACAAATCGTATTTTAAATAAAACAATCATTAAATATACGTAAGTACATATATCTGAATTTTTAGTGGAACGATATTAATTCATTAAGTAGGGAAAAATAAACAATACATCAACATCAGATGCTATATTTCCCTTTCGTTATAGCTCAATCCTATACAACATGAGTCGAGACAATTTCCTTTTTTCGGGTGCAAGAAAGTTTTAGAATCACTCGACAATCCTGTATGTGAGTTAAAACAAAAGTGAATAAGTCGAAAAATCATGTTTGGCAAAGGAGGGCGTAAATGTGATGAAATATAGTAAATATGTATACTATATATATATACAGACGTTCAAAATACATATTTTACACATATATACATATCCTATAGCACGATCGCGACGAAGGTAACAAGAATAGGGTATGAGGGTCGAAGATATTGAAAACCAGAAAAACCGGTCCCTTCATTTTGGCCCCACTCTTCTGTAACGCGCGCCATTCTCCACAGAGAAGTCACAGATAGGTCTGTAGCAGCTGATGTATCGAGTATCGTGCCACGTCAACGCCTACCCACAGACCACAGGTAAGAGAAACCTTTTTCAGTCAAAAATCCGTCGGTTCAACGGATATTTCGTTCGAGAGAGCTGAGTAATGCACAATAAAATGCAAGCAGCGGTATAATCCAGGCCACTGACGCACGATCATCAAACCTTCATGCATTCTTAAATTACTATTCGATCCATTTGCCTTTACAATTCCAACTCGCAATGAAATCATTTCCTCAAACAAAAGACATAACCTATAAAGTGAGGTTTAATTTGAAACTATTTTAAGAAGTAATATTCTGAATCATTAATAACAAGGAAAAAGAGGAAAGGAAATTAGTAATTTGATACTTGAACAACATAAAAGCAGAATTATTCTGTCAATTTAAAGATTCCTTGTGAAGGAGCATCTTCGTACTTGCCTTGATAGTCCTTCTCGGTTTACACTGTCTTGCAACCGGTTTTCGTGTGCATACTGGGTTAATTTATTTGACCCACCGACTACGCTCGCTTCCAATTAGTTTCCAGGGCATTTTAAGTAGGTATCCTTTTATACCGTGTTGCCTTCGTTGGAATTCAGGATCGGCTCGTGGCTATTAATAGCAACGATTCCGGCATTTGTTCGCGAACTAGATATAATATATTCCTTCGAGTCATTCCGAATTGAGTAGGTATGACACGTATTGCTGAAAATCGTACTAACTATAAACGTTTTCACGCTTATCTGCATTCCATCGCTGACCCTTCTCTTAAGCTTTTCGAACAACTAAGGTTTACCTGCTTAACGGTTAATCAATAAGAGAAAGTACAGTCAAACTGTGATTTGTATTGTTAGAAGAGACCGAAAATGAATGGTTAAGGTTAAGACAAGCAAATGAACTTCCTGGATAAAAATGTTTTGACCCGTAATTTGAATACCCAAGGTATTCCTTAATTCAATTCATGATCAACTATGAAACAAAATACTTGTTCTATTTTATCTGACTGCTTTCAGCTTAAGATGACATGAATAATCCTGTAAAGATAGATATATGATAAATGTATTTCTCGTAAGAAAGTAAGTCAGTGTTTTAATTTTGAAATAAAATATGCGAGACATTGTTTGTGAGGTATAAAGGAGAGAAATGCATTATCTGATTATAAAAAAAAAGAAAAAAAAAAAAAAAAAAAAAAAAAAAAAAAAAAAAAAAAAAAAAAAAAAAAAAAAAAAAAAAAAAAAAAAAAAAAAAAAGGAACTAACTGTTTAATATAATTGACCTAAAATTATGTTGACTCTGCTTTTAAGGGACGACAATATTTTTTAGGAAAAAAGAGATTTCGATCCTGCCAGGATTCGAACCTGGAATCTTCTGATCCGTAGTCAGACGCGTTATCCGTTGCGCCACAGGACCAACCTTGGTTTTAATTCTTAAGTATTATTACAAATGTAGTATTTATATCATATATTAAAATTGTACTTATGTTTTGTATGATTTTGCTTGAATAAAGTAAATCCCATAATACTTTAACAGTAAAGAATGTAATTGTGATTGTAATGCTTGTCTAGTAGTATCTACAAGACAATATAATCTAATATAACAATATATAACAATCTGTTTGCCATTAAGGAACGTAAGTATTGATTTAAATGCGTTTTACGTACTTACCAATGTTCTAAATTTAGAATTTTCTTCCAAGAATGCCAATGACGATTCAGATCGCTTCGTGACAATCAAATAGAGATACAGTTACGTTATTGGAGACACCGTCAGCTGCAGATAAGCAGCTATGATATAGCAAAATCAATTTATAGGAAGAGTTCACTGGAATGCAACGTCAGAGAATCATTTTATCGATAAAGCATAACTGAAATAGATAATAACATTTAAACATAACACTAGCATTGCAAATATTCGTGATAAAAAGAAAATAAGGTTGTAATTGACTACCTCTATTGATTTGTATGAACAGAACATGTGTATTCTCCAATTTGTATAATTGATACATAATTTATTATAAAGACGATTTAATTTGTCTAATTATCAGCGCCTGCTAATTTTAGGTTAAATAGTAATTAATCTGCATATCGATTTGAGATTAAAATAGCTTCTATCTATTTATTTAATTTAAATAATCCGTGGAGTAATGGATGTCAATAAAAATTATTTGTTAGAGATGATTGCTATTCATTACAAAGTATCATTCTAGAACGGTGTAAAACTTCAGATGCAAAGTGATATATTAAATCTAGTATTTGTAATACAAAACATATAATACATATAGTGTAAGTTATTTCGATTACCTCTTTCGAGCTCTTTTTAATAATCCTGTTGAATCAAACTCCTTATATATTTTGCTTTACTAAAATTCAAGGATATGATTTTATTACAAAATATTTTCATGCCAAATATTTCCATTGTATTTCAAAATACTTGATTTGATAAAAGTTGAGCTATATAAAAACAGTAGTACTCAAATAATTATTAATAATTACCAAATAATTATCAATTTTCTAATGGTTATTCTATCTAAGCAGCGTATATTCTTTCAAAACTTTCTTCACAAGCTTTCGATTGAAGAGATAGCATTTAAACTTTTGATTAAAGAATCGGAATATGCTAAATGAAAAAAACTATGTTTATTTTAAGTGTAAATGTTTATAGTAACGCTCTAAACAAATATTTCATGGCTGTTTTCCTTAAATTTAAATAAGATCGTACACGAGAGTGGTTGCTTTTTTGATTACGCATGCGTACATGCGTCTGGAAGTTTTGCTGGAACGCTGGAACCGATGTTAGCCGAGCACAATCGAACCTATACGAACGACGGGCCTAAGTTTCCTGTGATCCGGGCCGTCGCGGCGGTTAAAAGAGATGAAAAGTGGGGTTAGGTTGTAGTAAAGGGACAAGAGTTTGAAAGCAAACCTAAGAGAGACAGAGACAGAAAAAGAGACGAGTTTTCTCGCGTCTGTAAGTGGGGATAGAATCTTGGTGTGCAGCAGAAGTAAACGTATAGTATAGCGTCCCTAACCAGGCTGTATATAATCGGCAAGCGAGACAGAGATAAGTCGTTGTACGGTGTATGCGAGAGAGAAGAAGCGAATCGACGAAGAAGATAGACAGAGAGAAGAGCAAAAGGGAGCAGCTTACGGAACGGCATGTCCTCGCGTGCTCGTGTCGTAGAGCGTTTCTGAACGCAGCCATTACGACACAACCGCTCTCGGTGACGCTTTGCTGCGGTAGAGCCGTGCTCACGCGCGCAGTGGTCACGGAACGATCGGAACGGAACACACGTGTTTTCGGAAATTCGAACGAGATTTCGGTAAACGAAATTAATTCAGTGATAGATATAGCAGTAACGAATAGAAATACAACGATTATCGTGATAAACGAATTTTTTGAAAGCTGTTTGTTTTTGTGCGTGTGCAGGAAGGCCCAGGGACGCTTCTTGACGCCTTTTGACGCGCGGCGTCACGTCGCGCGGGTCATCGACAACCCAAGTGTCCGGTTCGATTGGTAAATAGTAAAGTAAAACTCGCGATTGGAATAAGTCGCTCGATTTCTCTCTTGTAGTACCTGTTCGAAGGAAAATAACCAACCATGTTTGACGTATTCGGTTCAGTAAAGGGACTGCTCAAGCTCGACAACGTTTGCATCGATAATAATGTCTTCCGGCTGCATTACAAAGCTACGGTGATCATATTAATTGCTTTTTCGTTATTGGTCACATCCAGGCAATATATCGGAGACCCTATAGACTGCATCGTGGACGAAATACCGCTTCACGTGATGGACACCTACTGTTGGATCTACTCGACGTTCACGATCCCCGATCGAACCGGCGTAGTTGGCAAAGACATAGTGCAACCAGGTGTTGCGTCCCACGTCGATGGCGAGGACGAGATCAAGTACCACAAATATTATCAGTGGGTGTGCTTCACGCTGTTCTTCCAGGCGATATTGTTTTACGTGCCACGTTATCTATGGAAGACTTGGGAAGGCGGTAGAATCAAGATGCTAGTTCTAGACCTAAATTGCCCAGTAATGAGCGACGAATGCAAATTAGAAAGAAGGAAATTGCTGGTCGAGTATTTCGCTTCGAATTGGCACACTCAGAATTTTTACGCATTCCGTTTCTTCCTTTGCGAAGTGCTAAACTTTGTTAACGTAGTCGGTCAGATCTACTTCATGGACTTCTTCTTGGATGGCGAGTTCACCACCTATGGCTCGGACGTGGTGAAATTTACAGAAATGGAACCTGAGGAGAGGATCGACCCGATGTCACGGGTATTCCCGAAGGTGACCAAATGTACCTTCCACAAATATGGTGCGTCCGGTACGGTACAGAAATTCGATGGTCTCTGCGTGCTACCGTTAAACATCGTTAACGAGAAGATATACGTGTTCCTCTGGTTCTGGTTCATCATCCTGTCGGTGTTGAGCGGTTTGACCCTGGCGTACCGTGCCGCGGTGGTAGCCGGGCCGAAACTTCGTTTAGTGCTGTTGCGTGCCCGATCGCGCCTCTCCAAGCCGGAGCATATCGGAACCATCGCTGAGAAGTGCCAGATCGGTGACTGGTTCGTTCTTTATCAGCTCGGCAAGAACATAGACCCGGTGGTGTACCAGCAACTTGTCATCGATCTTGCCACGAAACTACAGGGCAAAGAATCCGTCTAGTTTCTTACACACATTTTTAGAATTCCTCTTTTTCTTTTCTTTTCCCCTGCTTCTTCGTTTTTACTATTCGATTCATCAGCAGATCCGATGAGTCGAGTCGAATCGAGTTGTAGTTTACCGTATTTTCATTAATGTAGTTATTCGAAGATCGAAGGCCATCTTGAATTACGTTTACTTTTCGTATCTGTAACATATATATAGAACGTATACATGCATTCCAACAATTTTGGACAAATTTTTCGTAGTTCATTTGGCATACGTGTAAAGTGAATTACCTTTCCGATCGTTACATGAGAATTCTCGATCGGAAGTGTAAGTTCTGTGTAGCACAACATATCGAGCGAAGCAAATGAAGAAATTAATCATTCTTCTTTTTTGTCTCTCTCTCTCTCTTTCTCTCTCTCTCTCTCCTTTCTTTCTCTATCTCTCTTCTTTTTTCTTAGTTAAACAGTTAAACAATACATCCATTTCTATCTACACTACAGTATACGCGAGACTGTCGATAGTTTCTGTCGATAGCTAACGACCATAGATACATCTTCGATCTTACATATGTAGCCTCGTCACGTAATTTCGTTAAATCCTTTGATTTCGATATCATCCATAGATCATTGTTTTTTCCTTTTAGCGTCTTTTTTAATACTACACATTTTTGTAATTAAATCCAATTTACAATCCAATTTACACAGTGCCAAAAATTGCGCCATGCTATTCCGTGATATCGTTATCGATATAAAGAAACAGTAAGACGAATACGTTATATTTGCTTTTATTTTTTCAAAGTCATCGTTCTTATTCGCGAAAATAATGTTCTCCATCTTTTCGGTCGATATCGTTCGATAAATCTGCAAGCATCAGTAGCACAAATATAACGAGGCTGTATATATGTGTGTGTGTGTATATTATACATATCGTACATACGCGCGCGCGCGCACGCACACACACAAAATTATATACCTGTATACATGGGAGATAGAGGGAGAAAGAGCTTGCAAGTATTAAATTGCTCCGAGATATGAAGGCTTCGTAGAGAGAAACTTCGATTGTGTGATATAAAATGGGAGACGACACGATGTTTTCATTTCTCTTACCATTCTCCTTTTCTCGGCCATTTTTCTTCCATTTCATCTCTTTTTGTCTTCTTTTTTTTTCTTTTAGAACAAGCGCGTTTGTTTTTTTTTCATTTGCTTCGAATGGATGCGTCCTTCCATTATTCTTTGCTATTTTCTTTTTTTCTTTTATTGTTGGATGAAACAATGCACGAGAGAAGGAGGAATCGAAAAGTCGGGTTGTGCAGGTTTGTCGCGAAGATTAAATGGTCTCTCATCGACCCCACTCTTCGTTCGAGAATCGAACGACGCGTCGCTTCGTCTTCCTAGAAATGTAATTTTTCTGCTTACCATATTATTATTATTTTTTTCATATCGTAGGCGTACATCTTGTACATTGTAGTAGAATATCTTATAAAATAGAGAATATATATAAATTTATATTATATATATATACGTATATATGTATATATATATGTATATATATATATATATAGAAAGAGGGAGTCCGAAATAAACGAGAAGAGGAGGAAAAGAAGGAAAGAGCACACACGAGAGAGAGAGAGAGAGAGAGAGAGAGGAGTGAATGAGATCGAGTGAGAGGGAGAAGGGCAGCCATGCAGACAGATAGTTTAGAAAGAAAAAATGCTATAACGAAAAATTTCCATTGAACGTTTATTTTCGCTTACTTTTTCTTTATTAATACTTTTAACTCATCATTGCGATAATTAGAATGTTATATACATTTATATATATATATTTTACCATACATGGAGGGACCAAAAGAGAGAAAAGGAAAAGTGACAAAAAAAGTCTAGAGACTTTCATCGATGAACATAAGTAGATTTCTCTTTCTCCATCCTTTCTTAGTGTTACTTTTGCTCGTCCACCATTCCCGTTTCTCCTATTTGAAACGTTTGAAACTACACTACCTTAAAATTGTTATTACTGTCGGAATCATTGTAATACCGTCCTTTTTATGCGACCTAAATGAAATTCTAAAGAAAAAAAAATGAATACACGCGAGAAAAAGACTATTTTAAGAAGAAATAAAAGACAATAAAGATAATGTACGTTTAGATGGTAAGAATTTAGAGGGGAAGAAATGGAAAACGTGCGCGCGAGCTTGAGAGCTCATAGAATCGTTTTTCGCATACCAATTCTCATTGTCAAATGTAGAAATATGTAATTCTTCTTGAGGGATCCATGCTCAAAGTAAGACTGCCAAGTAATCGAAACACTCCATATCATCGTGATTCTTGTATTTTGTATCTATCATATTTAGGATTGTACACGTAAATAGAATTTAGAACTTTCTCTCATTACACTTATTACATATATATATATATATATATTATACATATAAATATGTTATATATATACTTCTCCCATGCTTTTCATGCCAGTGTTCCCTTTCCGATTTCGATTAATTTCGTTCGCATAATATCTCCCCAGAGGTGTTTGTTCCTTTTCTTTATAAACCTTCAATTTACTTCCGTTTATTTTTTTTATATTGATAATTTTAATAATCATAGTCGATATCTTCTCACGCACACATATACATAGACATATATTTAATTTTCCGATTCTGAGAAGTTGAGAGTAAGAACAAATTTCAGCAATTTACTTCTTTTCTTGTCGAAATACCTTACGTCATTTATGATAATTCATTGGGAGTTGAAGAATCAAAAGACGCTGAGAAGCTGTGTTTTAGTTCCAGTGCCTTTGGATACCGAGTATTCAATCAAACTTCCTCGAGGAACGAAGATTACTCCAAAGGCTGTAACTAATTAACACGTTCCTTCCTACATGGCTCATTAGTCATCGATGATAATTAATAAATTGAAGCTATTAAACGCACAACAATATTGCTTAATAAGAACGTACAAGCGATTAATATGTATTAACGTATCAGTAAAATCTCTATTTTTCTCTAATGGAATATTACTCTAACGCGCGATAAATGCTTGCCCTTCAATTTTCATGTGGAAAAACAACTTCGCCTTTTAAGCTTACGTGGCACGGAACGTGTTAAATACGATAAGTCTACGAGAGTAGTAGAGATTAACGCTGAAATTATTATAAAATAATCGGGAGGAAGAAAGAAAAGTGCCTACTTCATACGCATATGGTGTAATGAGCGATGGAGAATCGCATTCGTAGATAGTAATAGAGTGTCGGTGCATTGTTCTATTCTAATGAATGTCCATGCTGCTTAGTGCAGGAACGTAATATGTATATCTGTAATCGTACATATGCGTTATATGCACGTGCTTCCTCGTGCCTGTAGAAGCGATAAGATATGAGAAACAATTATTATATATGAAGAAAAATATATATTATATATATATATATAGAATTATAAAGATCCCAGCTAGTTGAGACTTGCTGGAAGAACGAGTGATAATTGATTAGTAATGACAATTGATATGTTATTTTTTTCCTTATTATTAATATCCTGTTCTTTACTCGTTGATAATGATAGTTACTACTTACTATAGTAAGACGAAAAATGTATGTTCCCGCTGTTATGATAAAAAAATGTATTTTTATAAAATTTCCTATTGCAGGAACAGCGCACATTTACTTTGTGAATTAACCTTCTTTTGACACATATATGCGTTTTCATCATGTTTCTTCGAGAATTGACAATGTACTGCCAGAATAATCCTATATTTTCGTAAGAATATTCTATGGGATTAAACAAATAAAACGTCAGCGAGTAATCAATGCTTTCCATGATTCCTGAATTTCAGGATTGCGCCTCCTTCCGCCGAGACTACCCACGTATATTACTTTAATTAATTTTATGCTATAGGTTATGATGGGTAAGTAAAGTCGTTCACGGAGAAAAAGAACTCGTGTGTTAAAGATAGCGGTAATTTTAATTAATTGTTTGGTTTGCAAGACTTATATTTTACAATTAACTTATCGTTTACTATTAATTTTTTCAGTAAAAATAATTAATATCCGTCGTAGCGTAATTTCTGTACGAGATACGAATATACTTTTGAGAAACGTGGAATAATTGAACAAACAATGTTAAGTAATTAACAGATATTTAGAATAATTTAACGTGTCCAAAATTGTCCATCGCGTTCGTTGGTTAACTTACCACGTAAGCTGCATGGTGTTTGAATTATCTTACTATGTACCGACAAACGTAGATCAGTTAAGTGCTATATATCATATAGGGATTAAGTACAGCTTTGCATTTTCGTAGCCTTATGATAGTGATTGATGAAAGTTTTGCTTACAATACGTAAAGAGGAATAATTTGAAAAGTTGTATAACTAATACGGAGTGATTAACAGAAATATTTACGCTTTATGAATTACTAATTTTAGGATAATTCTGCCAAGTATCTAATTTTCTAATTATGTTTTAATAATAGCTTAAATTGATTGCAAGCTTAAATAAAATGGAAAAACTGCGAATCGTAAAAATTAATCTTTTGGGATGATATAAAATTTTTATTTAATAATAGAAATTAAAAAACTAGAAGTGTATCGTGGTATTTCGCTCGTAGAAATATCGTTCCACTACGACCTTTGATTAAACTTTCATGACCTTGCATGATCCCTATCGATGGAATTTATTAAAACTATGCGATCTCCAGGGGGTTCGTTGCAAATGCATATACATCGCTTTGAGATTGACGATCATGGAAACGAACCTCGACACTCGAGGTCCAACTAATTTCGGTTCCCTCTGTTCGCGTTATAGTATCAGGGGACACGAAGATTATTCTCATTTTGCCGATTAGTAATTTAAATCTCAGCCTTAACGTTAAATCGAGCCATTATCTTGCGTCCGCGAGTCATCCTAGATTTATCCTCCGGTTATTTTTTTAATCACTTTTTCTAGTAAATTTTATAAGTAAATTCAATGGTAAATTAATTTCGAAAGATTTGATTCGGTATCAAAAGATCAGACATTTCGAAAATACTTTCCACTATGACTTAAAATATCTGTAATATTGAGCAGTACAAAAATGTGTAAAATGGTGGTATTGTATATATATATATATATATATATATATATATATATATATATATAGTTACGTACTCGCAATAAATAAGAATGTAGCAAAACGTGCAACAATGTCTTTCTTCAGCTGCCAGAAAAAAAACAATATGATCCAGGTATTACGAGAAAATGATTACAAGAAAAGGGAAACCGTATTCGTTGTCTTCAGGTAGGACAACCAATTAGTGTGACGATAGACGTTCGAGGCGTAATCATTAAATATTCGAAATAAACATAGCGTTAGTAAGATTGAAAGGAAATACTAAGATAAAGGAAATCATTCTTCATGATGTTACAGAAATAATTAGCGAGAAGCTTTGAGAAACAATTCTTTACTAATTTTCGATCATTATTAGACCTTATCTATATCAGGACATAAAGAATCAACCATTGTAAGAATTATATTTCCATTAAATTCCTTCTCTATGTATTCAACGACCTAAATACATATCTAAAGGAAAAGAGGATTAAAAGTTACAAAAAGCAAGGCAGCATCTATTATTGCTCGTTGTGAATCAATCTTTGCATGAAAAAAAATGAAGCTGAATTATGTAAATGGTAATTAGAAATTATATTGCAACTGATTTATGGTTTTTGTACGCTGCAAATGAACAGCCAAGCAGACAGGTAACAAACAGGCCAAGAACGATGGAACTAAACGTATAATGCGTGTAAATAAGTAACATGTACGAATGGAGAAGTCAGAGGACAGAATTTTCTTTGGAGGATCCGTTGAGTTTGCTGGCTGGAGGCGACTGCATCAGGGGCAACGGCCGGTCAAAGTCCTACCTTCGACATTCTATCCCTCCCACCTCTTTGTTCGTGTCTTTCTTGTTCACCGTTTCTCTTTCCCCTGCAACTTTACTCTTCTTCCACCTCAAACTTGTTCCCTCTCGTCTCCCTATCTTATTTGGTCTTTCCCTTTTTTCCCTTCCCCTCCATTTACCTTTCCTATCTCCTCCGGCGCACCTTCCTAATTTTGGACGTTTCTTCATCCGTTCCCCTGTCAGCTTTACACGTTTCATTCGAGTTTTCTTCTCTAAATATTAAGCCTTATATCGTTCGTACGTTTTCTCAGATTATGTTCTGAGTTTTTTCAGTGATATTTTTTAGGATCCTTTGTGGATTTTAGACTTAGAATATTACGAAGAAAGTATACTTTGGACTGGATTTTTAGCGAACCACAAGATCTCTATTGCAGTAGAACAACATTTATCTAATAACAAATTACCAAATAACAATTATTAAAATTTAACGAAGAATTAACCATTTGCACTCCTCCGAACATAGTGGCGTTTCGTGGAAAAGTTTCTCACAAAAGTTGAATTGAAATCACTGAATCGTACCTACGTTAGATCCTCTAGTACATGATGATAAGCTTTTGTATCTCACGGTCATGTTTCTGAATAGAGTAAAACTCGCGATAAAATACAATTAATCATCGCGATTGTATTCGACGCAATTCCAAGGTAATCACCGCGAAATCACCGGCTTGATATAGATTAACGAAGATTTGTTCCGTAATTTTTTATCGATAAGTAACGCGACAATCATCCAGATCGACGATTACTAAGGGCTTTATACGGTCGTACTATCGTATTTGTAGCAGCTATTTAAAAGTTGTAAAGCTCGATTACTGTCGCGACACTATTCTTACATAAAAGTATGCCGATGTCTCGTTAAATAATAGCACAAAATGTGTATATTATTTACTATGTTCTAGAGAATATTGTGTAATTTCAATCACTTTACATTCATATTCACTGCATTTGTCGAAATAAAGTCTCAAAATAAATTTGGTTTTTCCGTCGTATTGTAAAAGTAATTTTAAAAGCTAGATTAATCGCTAAATTTAAAATATCGATCATTCAAGCGGCTATTCATTAACGCCATAAAGTTCAATATCATACAGTAAATTACACAACAATTTCTTCAAGCGAAGAGATTTATATTTCACATGTAATAAGATAAAAAGTTAATAAATTATTTTTCTAATGATAAAGTACTGTCAGAAGATCAATAAATGGGATCATTTCTCATATTTGAAACTGGAAGACTTCCTAAATAATAAAAGTCTTACACTCTATTCGTTATATGTGTATGTTTAAATAATCGTTAGCAAATGTTCATTAGGTTTAAAAACATTTTACTATTTCATCGCTTGTCTTGGCTAGTGCGTCAGATAATTCTATTTAACTACTGTAACGTAAACTACCACGTTTCCTGCAGTAATTCTATCATAAACTGTTTCTCTTTTCAGACACAATTTTCATTGTAAATTTTGATAAAATTTTCATAATAGTCACGGTGACGTTATCGATATATAAATCTGGAAAAATCCATCAGGTGTTTCACTGTAATAAGGAGACTTTTCGAGGGTACGCTAGGATGGCGCACAGAAAAATCTTTGACTACTCTACATTCTTTTCGGTTAGTTGCACGAAATGTTTCAATATTCGAAACGGCGAAGCAAAGGTCGAAAGATATATGAAAATTAGCTCGAATCAAAGCCAGAGAAACGATCTACTTTCAATAGTTTCTCAAATGAGAAGCAAAAGTCAGCTAACTCTAATAATCAACAGACCGAAAAATTCGTCGTCAGTGATGTTTGATTTAATTACGTTATCTGGATTTCGTTTGGAAAAAATGAATTCGCCCACTTTTGTACGATTGATACTGTTTGTTGAAACAAACATTCGATAAAAAGGTGGCTTAATTCATTCCTGTCTTCAATACTTCAAGTCAAGAACAAGCATTAAGTATTTATTTCTTTAAAAGGATTAACCGGATTGATCGATCGATCAATCAGGGACCACACATATTTTCGATCGAAATAATTATAATTAGAATCGCTCATACCAACTCGATCTTATATCCTTATCTAAGTGAATAAGCGAACAAATAATTTCTGCAACAATAATAACTCGCACCTTCTTGAAAGTATGCTTACGAGTCTACAAGTTTCGTGAAACCTTGTCATGATTCCACTGCGCAATCGTAACTGATAAGAGAAAATAAGATTTACCAGCATTGAAAGTTCAGTCTGAATTCGATCAACATTTCATTGGTATTGTGGAAGGTCTTTTGCACGATCTTAAGTTCTTCTTCCGGTTTTTTTCTGTTATTTTTCGTATATCGTACTGTTCTTGGGGAACAGAGAGAGAGAGAGAGAGAGAGAGAGAGAAATTTGAAAAAGAAGTAGATACCGTAAATCCGGAAGTAGCCGAGGCTACTGAAGGGCTAAACAATCAATCAACGAAGGATTTTCCGCGGGAACGAATGAAAGACTTGTGATTCAAAGTGATTGAGGATTTCCTGTAGAGATGGCAACCGTTTTAGCTACGTTTTCGGTCCTCAAGGACCATGTCAAGTTGAAAATTTCACAGGACTCAGTGGCCATTGATAATATGGGTAATAAAAATTGACATAGTGATATCTCGTAGCTAGAAAGTTGAAACATATCTGATTTAATATGTGTAATTTTGAACGATTTCTTGACTGATAGATTGGACTTATTTATTAAAATTCGTAATCTTATGAATGGTACCGAGGAACTCTTACTTTTACTCTATTCTCAATATTTTACATATTTTCTTCCTGTATTCGCTTTATATTCTTCGTAAATGCATAAAGATCTGTTCGTTTGTTTTAGTTTATTATTATCGTTCGTCTTCGTCCCTGTTTTATTTAATTCATATGAAGTCGCCTTGAATTTTTTTTTCTTATTCTTCGTTTTCTTTCTTTTTGATGAAATAATTAATTGTTGAATATGATTAGTTTTCAAGCTACACTACAGAGTCACGTTTTTGATACTCTTGGCCAGTACGTTGATGGTGACAGCTAAACAATTTATCGGGGAACATATCAGGTATTGTTGTAATGTTGTTAATAAAATGTGAAATATGTCCGATCTTACAGTAGCTCAGTACATTTCTAGTTATTGGATTCCCATTCATTCGTCTTGCCTATTAGCGTTATCAACTAATACATACTAAAATTGAGATATTAGTTCTGTATTCCATTTAAGAAGGCCTCGATAATCTTCGATTAAATTGCGAAACTAATAAACTGCTTATCTCTATTAGTTACAGATAGCGCGTTATATATTTGTGTATAGAATTTTGTCGCCTTTTATATATTTTCGAAAGGACTAAAATAGGAAATATTTATCGAATGAAGACGAATCGATAGTATTAAATCATTCATTGCTCATTGAAAATTGTACCTTTCACATTTATTGAGAAAGAATTTATTACAAGAGAGAAGATCATTTGAATCGGTGTATTGATATTATTTTTATGGCAAAACATTAAACATCTAAAACTGAGCAAATAATTTTTTTTCTTGATAAGAAATATATTCTTAGTAAAATTTGTTAGGTTTGCATTTTTCTGCAGACTTTTGTTTAATTATTCATTGCATAAAACGAGCTTTACTAGCAAATTTGAAGTCATAGAGTTCCGTGACCCATAGATAATATATTAAGGCTAATTACAAATGCTAATAAAATAGATAACCATATTTGATGTCATATTTTGTCATATTTTATAAATAAGGTGTATCGGTGGACATGGAATGAGCGATGATGTACTGAATGTAATCAACACCTTCTGCTTTTTTACGTCTACTTTCACTGTGGTAAATATTAATACTAATACATTAGATTCTATTTATTCACTTTTTGTCTTCTTTAAATTATTTTCTTAATACGGTCAGATTAGCTCTAATTAATTTCTAATACTTGGATCTTCGTCAGATTTTCGAATTTTGTTCAACATATAATCTGTAACAAGAATATTAAAATATTAAAGTACATTAGAATGTATATTTCCTTGTGATAGCTCATACTATATCAAATATTTATCAGAAAGATGAAAAAATTACTTAAATAATTTATTATTTAACTCTTCCGCGTATTTTACCTTAAAGTATCATCACGTAATTAAACGATGAATGTAATCATTTTCGATAAAACTGTTTCTAATTTTAGTGTATTGTGCCATCTTTACAAAAAGCCCAGAAGAAGTGTATTTCTATTATTAATAATTGGCGAATAAAAATACTTTTTCATAGACCAAGGAGCATTCGTTTCTGAAAGGGCCAAATAATATTTCCAAATTTCCATTATATATTGTTATACATGTTCTTCTCTTTTCTTTTTGACATCGCAAAATCAGAAACCTCGTAAATAATAGTACGAATTTTACAGTCGAAGCACTTGAACGCAACACCGGTGCTGTTAGGCGAAATCCCGCATCCTGGCGTGGGACCAGCGACCAAAGAAGACTCCGTGGTGCATCATGCTTACTACCAGTGGGTGCCCTTCGTTCTGTTTTTTCAGGCACTCTTCTTTTACGCGCCTCACTACCTGTGGCGGAATGTTGAAGGTCAGTCCCGCTATAATATCTACCAACCCATCCTGCATACCTTTGTACGCATAGTACACAATCTTTCAGACATCTGACTTTCTCTTATATATATATAATAATGATTCTACAACAGTCCTATTAGTTGCGAACAGCGTTTTTCAATAATGGGCCATTTAGTTGCAAAATGCGTTTTATTATTATAACGATGTCTACAGTATAGTATAGTATATCGTAGCAATGCGTATAGAAAAAATTTTGTCAGAATTACATATTTAAACAACGGAGACTTTTACTGCAGTCATTTTCTAATTTCAATTTATTTTAATAAATGACACGCGTAAACTACTTTGTTCTATATATCGTATATAATAGAATAAAAAATATAATATTTCTACAATAATCTTAGGATATGATATACGTATAATATAATATATATAAAAAAACAAAATAAAATACTTATATAAATATAAATGTTCCAAATATGTATGTAATTATTTCTATCATATACAATATTTTACGAAGTACTTTATGCGCTTTACTTGTTAAGAAAAATTAAAATTGGAAACTATATGCATGTGATGTATACTGTAATTGAACGTGAACATTTAAAAAATATTTATAATAATATGATTATCCTATCTTTTTGCGGTAGCTTATTGCTATGGAATAAAAGAAAGGAATACAAAAAAGGGAAGAGATATTAATTAAAGGAATAAATTGATTGATCCAGGAGGTCGGTTAAAAGTGCTGGTATCTGGGTTACACATGGCATCGTTGGCTTTGCGTGAGACACCTTTGACGACTGAAAACGGTATAACCGTTCCGTCGATAGGTGACCGTGACGAGAAAATACGTCAGATTCGACATGCTTTTCTGAACCGTATCCACTTGAATCGTCCGTGGGCATACTACATGGGCCTCTGCGAGGTTCTCAACTTCACCAACGTCCTCATGCAAATTTATATAACCGATTGGTTCCTCGGCGGTGCTTTCCTCGGTCTTGGTCAAGCGGTAGCGAACGATGGCTTGGATGGGGAAGTCGACGCGCTCGACATCGTCTTTCCTAAAGTATGTTTCCCATTACATTACAATACAATTACAGAATTCTGTTCCCAGTCTACATTTATGTGAGCAATGAGTGACGATAGTATCTGAACGCTTAGTTTGGAGAACTTTTACGAATAAGTTACATATGTTACACAGTATTTTTTAAAGCTTTGTGTTATTAAAATTGTAATGAGATACAAACCGTGTCTCGTTCTGACGCTAATGAAATTTCATATTGTTTTGTATAATACACATAGTACGAGACATTGAGAGTAAAAGCGAGCTAAGTCACGATAAAAAGAATTCATACGTAACACAATGAAATCAGTTGTTGCACCGAATCATCATATCTATTTTAGACGGCGAATTACTCAATTACTTGGTTGAATATTGGCGTTAGTTCACTTAGTTAGCAACGTTAGTCCAGAGTGACTATAGACGTATTTCCTGATTCGTTTAGAATTAACGAAAGTTCATTGGTTACTCGTACAGCAAATTATCTGAAGGATCGAGGAGCCTTTAAATAGTTGGAATTATTACGAAATTTTTATCTATTTCGTAAATGTATTATGTATGAAAAGAACAAAGTTTTTTAGAGATCATTGCAATGATTAATTCAAACGTAGCTAATATCGAAGAATTAAAACTAAAACTTTGGACTTTTTAGTAGAAAATCTGTTGTTATTTAAATAAAAATTCTTTCCGAATAAATGTTTCAGGTGACGAAATGTACCTTCCACAAATTTGGTCCATCGGGTACCATACAAAACCACGATGCGCTATGTGTCATGGCGTTGAACATCGTTAACGAGAAGATCTATATCTTCCTCTGGTATTGGTACATCATTCTGTCGGTGATAACCGGTTTAGGACTGCTTTGGAGGTTACTGACTATGGTTTTGCACGCCAGGTTACTACTATTTATTGCCTATACCTATACCTATTTCTATTCTACGGTTTATCGACCGTTGCCTTTCTCAGAATCTCGATTCTTCGAACTCATACCATTGACTCCAGTTTTGTTAAATTGGCAACAATAATGTAACGTGAAAACTTTAGTCAGACTGTGATATGCGATCATTATTTTATCTTCTGTAATTGGTTGGACAATTAGAGTAATGATGACGACTAATTAGAAAATAGACAGCAAGTTTCCGTTGTATCTTTGAATTATTTCACATTTTTCTTAAATTATGTAGTATATACTTAATCGTAAATAACTTTCTTTCCTTCGAAATCAAAGATACAACGGAAACTTGCTGTTTTCTCGGTTTTTATAAATTGCAGTGTATAGCTTTTCTATGCTTCCGAGAATAGATGATGAATATAATATTTTCTGTTCCTTTTCTTGTTTTCTTAAAATATTAGAATTATTTCGAATATTATTTAACGCTTCCTAACATTTTTATTATTTTTATTAACACAAGTTTAATTTATTTAACGTTATTTAACAAATTTTCTGATGTGACCAGGAGCATAACATTCAACAAGTTGGTCTTCTCCATGGCTTGTCCCGGAAGGTACAATCCGTGGAACGTGTTGGCAGTTACCCATGAATGTCACTACGGAGACTGGGTGTTTCTTTATTATATAGCAAAAAACCTAGATAACTACGTGTTCAAGGAATTGTTGCAGAAACTTGCCGAGGACCTGCAAGAAAGAAGTCAGATTCAATCTCATCTCCTTAGCGAAGAGAAACCGTTAACTAGTTGAGTTTCAGTCGTATCTTACTGATATCATCTCACGAGTAATATGATTATTTCAAATAATTCACAAGAAACCTAATTCAGATATGCTGGAGGAAAATTAAAGAAGTCAAATAACAAAAAAAAAAGTAAGCTATTGTTATATCGATGCAATAGAATTCCTGTATTACTTATGGGATGATTTGATTATTCAGGATTTAATTTTTAAATTTTCTATGCCTTTAAGTTGATGCCTTATATTATAATATGAAGATATACTTGTATTACGAGTTAATGGTACAAACGTGATACATGCGAATTAGATTTAAAGATAGTTATCGTTATACAATATATATATCGTATTTATATATTTTTCTATAATAAGAAGAAATACTGTTTATTTGTAATATTGTTCAATGCAAACTAAGTACGAGAGTATTCGAGTTATGAATCTTTTAGTTGTCGCAGATTCATTAGGAGTAACGTTGTAAATAAATCAATACTAAATACAAAATTGGTAAGCGTTAAACAAACGCCGAATAATTTAATTTATTTTAATTCGATGTTATCATGTAAATTTCCATTGTAAATATCATGTATCGTTTCTTGTTACTATGTCACTTTATTTTGAGGATTACGTCATTGTTCAAACTAACTGCGGTTGTCGAATCAGTTCCTTTCGCTATGTTACATCATTTCAGGGAATGCCAGATTGCGTATATGAAATTCGTTGTTCACCATTGTTCTTTCTTGTGCGAATAAAGCTACATTTTCAAGTACAAACATTTATCTTAGAGAAAAGATAAATCTATTCACCTTCATACCTACTTTCTAACCAATTCCTTTCAGTAGTTAGTAATCTTGTAAATGAAAATTTTACTTTGTTGCACAGAAATTTCTAAGCTTACCAGGTTATTTATCGTTATTTTTTTTTTCTAACTTTACAAAAATTCTTATATTATCTGATTAAGCAATTTTTCATGTTTTTTTTTTTTTGCTTTTGACTTGTGTATCGCGGCCGATCATTTGACCGGTCAACAAATTTACATCTTTTTCTAAAGTTCTCTGTTTGGGACCTTAGCTCTGAATTCAAGTAAGATCTAACCAGTTGCATATATCTGAATACGGCATGTGTTTGGCTTCGTCGTAAGCGCTTGAACATACTGACAGAGTCCATGTCAGGTAACGCGCAAACACAACGAAGTCTTATCGGATGCTCTCAAGAAATATTTCTTAAGAATATACTCCCTCCATAATGAGTTCTCTACAGCAGCGATTTCCAACCTGGGAGGCGCGGGCTATTACCAGGGGAGGCACCAAAAATATGAGCGAAGAGCGTTCAGACGGACGAAATTCTAAGTCTGAAATTGAGTCTGAAAGTAAGGATGATATGTTAGATTATCATCTCTTGTTTATATTACATATAAAAAAGAAAATATATAATTGATTATTTTATTATTATTTGAAACTTATGTTGTGCATTATTTCCTACGATAAACTGACAATTTCTCAAATGACCGGTTACGGTGAGAATAGTTATATGCGAAGCGCCAGTACGGTTAGTGTTAACAAGCTTTTATTTTATTCGAAACATTGTACGAAATTATCCAATACTCCAATGTTCCAGCTCTCCATCTCCGTATCTTGGTTCCATATATGTACTTAATAAATAGTCTACGTCTGTACTATAGATCTATTTGAGGTGTACCACGAGTAGGAATTTATACCGCTTTAACCAATTTTATATTACTTACAAGATAGTTTCGAGAATGGCAAAACTACGGCGTCAACTTTAACGTATCAACCGCCGCTCGCTGGAACGGAAACCACGCAAAAATCATATCGACTGTGAGGAATTTTTCTCTTGGGGAACGAGATAAAACACTGGCTCCCCCAAAAGTGGGGAGCTCAATACGCATTTGACAATTATAATTGTATTATTACATTTATCATAATACAATTGTAAATAATTGTGTCAGGATGTAAAAAATTCAGGTCAGTTGATAACTCGCGATTATCTTTCAGATAGCTCATACTCATCGTTGTGTTTCAAGAATACTTACATATTTGTATGCACCGATACTTGTATGCAGGTACTCTGACTAAATTGATTTGACCTCTTTAACTGCTCGACAATAATCATCATTATTAAATTGTAGTTGAAGAGGTTCATTGACTTTATAATTAGAGCATTAGAATTAGAGCATTTACGTTTACATATTTAATAACGTCACTGTCGAGACAGTCCGTACATAGAACGTATCATATACAAATACGTAAATACATTGAACTTTGCAATGAACTTAAAAATAAGTCTCATCTCATCTTCTTTTCTTTTTACCTTCTCACCTTCTACTTTACCTTCTACCTTTACCTTATCTACAATTATTGCAACGCACATAAAATGTTAAGGAAGGAGAATCGATTATAGACAATGAAACAAAGAGGAAAGTTAGCGTGCAAAAATATCGGTTGAAGCATATTTTTCAAGCTATAAAGCGATTGAATTTTGCACTAAAAACGCCTGTACGTATAAAGCTGAATTTAAGCAGATATTTGTTCCACGCAATATTAAATCGAATAACGAATGCTATACTTTCGTATATTATGTATGTTTTTGCATCATTAAATTTCTCATAAATGCATAAACATCCACGCTTTACTTATTTACGAGTATTTTATTCTGCATTTTCTTTCGTTTGAGATAAATTCATAATACATTTTATTATTGTGATATTATGTGTTAAGACTAAATAAATTTGTCTGTTACAGAGTCAATATCGATCAGACTTTCACCAGTATCGCGTAATTTGAATTCCTATTCATGTCAAGGTACTAATTTTCTACAATTTTCTATTACTCGATAAAAAAAGCAGCTTGCAAATTATTATCGTTCTCTTGGTTAACTGGAAACGATTTCGTTTCCATTTGTCTTGGAAATCATAAATCTTGTTTTCCTAGGAACAACCAATGTGGAAGATTAATGAATCATTCGAAAGTAAATACATAAAATGGAATTTCATGGAAACTGCAAACACAGCAAATTTTGCGTCATATATTGTGCCAATTATTTTCAATTTTTTATTTACGTTTAAGAGATCGAAATTTAAATATTCTAACAGTAAAACTAAAGGAAATTATCATATGTTGTAACATAGATATCGACGGATGACTGTATCATCGACATTTTAATTGAAGAAACTGATTACCCGACAACTGTTGACTGGTTATCGAGACCTAACGTTTAGGAAATATTTGAACGTTTATCGCGAAGAAATACGGTAATTGAATCAGCTATTAATGTACCATACAAACTAACAATAATTTCTCAACATCTTACAGATTACAGGAAAGGGTAAAATATGACAAAAGTATAATAGTTGATTTGCTACAATCTACGAAATGTCATTTCGTTATTAAATTAATCAATGAATATTAATGATTTCACAACATACCATATAAAATCATTCTAGAATAATTCAAAAATTTTAAGGTAAAATATATTTAACATCTCTATTTATATATTCAATTAATTATCTATTCATCTTTTGTTAATAATAATACTAAGCAAATATTAGAAAATTATGTTATACCTAATAATTAAATAAGAAAGATATACCTGTATATAAATAATAATTTTGTTATATAGTGATAAATAAAAAAAAGGTTTTAAGAAAATAAATTCCTATAAATCAACGTAGATACCAATAATCCTTTAGAACAGCCTTAAACATGCAAATAAAATAAAAAGAGCGAAACAGTGTCACTCGTGGTGCAATTATACATGATAAACATTATGCAAACTAAACATAAAGGAGTTAAATACGATCAAACGATTGTGTGTATTGGATCAAGAGATATAAGCTGGAAAATCAGATTGCGAGATCTTTGTTCGTTCCTTTTGCGTGGGAGGAAGAGTCATCGCGACCGGAACACGGTCCATTATGTTCTCTCTCACAACCAGGAAATGACGACTGCGCACCGTAGAAAAGAGGAGCATATCAGGAAGGTTCTTTGATGATCATGACACGCGCGCACTTGATGCAACTGTTTTGATAACTACTTTTACATATTTATTCTCTACTGCATGTTCTACGTATTGTAATAACTAGACTGCGTATTTGTATGCAAATTCATACTTACATAGATAAAATTAAAAAAATAGGACCTAGCTAGAAATATCTATTAAATGTTACAAAGAGTACTATGATGTAAGAGCACATTGGATATTTTATACAATTTTCTTACCTTCAACTTCCTCTAAATTGCTTAAAAATCCGCACTATAGTAATCATGCATTGTAAACTTTACATTTTATCGACACGAGTGTCAATGATAAATGATCTCGCTTACCTTGCTTACTTACTTCATGTACGTAGTATTATAACAATGAAAATGTTTTATTCTGTATAAACTTTCGCAATTTTTTTTAATTTTCTTCCATTTGAAATATCTTTATCCTGCGCCTCACGGTGGTATATGATTATTTCGAGTAACTACAGATATTTTTACATTTAATATTCTATTACTTCTTAATTACTAATTACTTCTTCAACGATATCATCATTCTTAAGGTAATGAAAGATGATAATGACAATTTTACAAAATCCTTTTTAAATAATTTATACTTGATGTAACTGTATGATGTGATGTTACAATTATTTTTAAACCCTAATCTCTTTCTCTTTTATACAACGTTCCGTAACAAGCGTCGATAGTGACGATAACGATGATCAACGCGACATGAAATAAGAAGAAATAAGATTCTGAAGAAAGAATTTACATATTACTTGCCTTATGTGATATGTCTGATTCAAGCGTATATAAATAGTTATTAGCACATATCTATTAACACTTTAAATATGGTCCGTAATTTTTCATTTGAAAATTTTAAGATTTTAAAAACATTTCAAAAAATTGTATAAGGCACACTGAACAGTGAGATATGAATAGAAAGTATAAAAACTCCGATATACTGGAATAACGAGTTTATTTGGCATTTTAAGCAAAGTTTCTACGAGAATCCTGCACGAGAAGCATAACATTATTTTAATGTACTATTTTCAAGATAAAATTACATTCCATAATATATCTGCATTTTTCATATTCTCTCAGTTATCTTTCTAAAAATAATTTCGTACCATTCTCTACGTTGCAAATTACCACTGCAACTTTTATAGAGACGTGACAAAATACCGCAACAAATGATCTGCCGTGAGCTGTAAGATATCGCTGATTCTTTCCTATTACAATGTGGATACTGGGCACACATTCATGGACTTTCAAAACTAGTCAGATACTGACTCACGAGGCGGCAGATTTATTATACACTCATACAAGCTTGTAGGACTTGTCACTATCGTTCGTCAGTTCAAAGGAATTCTTGACTGTGCGGTAGAAGTTTCATCATGAAACAAAGGGAAAGGAGAGAGTTCGAATTTTGTGACAGGGAATGGCCACGAAAGTCTTACAAAATGGCCTCTGTTTTGTATGTGGCCTACTATTTTCGAAATACATACAATGTTATCTGGTCTTTTGAACTTATTTACACTTTAGAGAGTGATAAAGCGCAAGATTCTTTTAACCGAGAAAGAAGTGGAAAAAGTAGATTTATATTGTGACTTTTCAAATGCATCACTATGTATTTAATTTTTCGCAATCTATGAAGATAAAATAGAACGTTACTCTATTTGAAGAAACCTATTTTCTTTTGATCTAATTATGAAATAAAGATCTCGAAAATTTATTTTTTGATTTATAATTAAGTGTGCCCCCAAATGATCAATGACATTGTCAATATTTCAAGGTTCTTAACATCATTTTGGTTTGTCAATAAATATTTACGATATATATCGTCGATACTTATTGACGAACCAGATTTTTCTTATATGTTCAATATTTATCGAGAACATATCCGATATCAAGATAGCGTTCGTTTCAAGATATCGAGTGAGAAAAATCTCTTATGCAGTCACTATTTTAGCATTATTAATGAAGAAACCAGGGAAAAAAGAGTATAATTTAGGGAGTGGCTTTTAAGAAGATGTATATTTTCATATTTAAATTTTTGTATGAGTAGCACGTATTTCGAAGAACTTGTTGAAATAGTGCCAATATTATATTGTGTTATATTACGAAATATTAGAAATACATGAAACATTATCAATATTATATTGATAATATGTATCGATCGTCTGAGACTCCTTTCATACGTCCAATGATGTTGAGAACCTTGAAATATTGACAATATATATCTGAAGGCTCCCTTAATCTAACACGAGAGATAACAAAACTTAAGGAATGTGCTTTCTCCAGTAAGATTGGAAAATTACGAAATTATCAATATCTATAATAAAATAAAATAATATTCTGTTTGTACAAGGTGGAATAAAATGTTGATGAATTTCAATGATTTTACAATATTACGAAATGCATGTTTCGATCGGCGGCGAAATTATGTTCGTTAAAAGAATATCCTTTTAATAAAGTAATAAATCAGGAAAACACGAATTTTAAATAAGATAGGAATGTTATACATACGTATGTGGTATGCATTAACATGTATGTATACGCA
Source organism: Bombus superbus (assembly GCA_014737385.1). Lineage (NCBI taxonomy): Eukaryota > Metazoa > Arthropoda > Insecta > Hymenoptera > Apidae > Bombus > Bombus superbus. Next base: position 4,159,887 of record JACXIK010000041.1, on the reverse strand, counting down.
TATATCAAATTTGAGCTAAATTAATGGACGGATATATTATAAACTTCCCTCGTTAGCTTAGTTATATACGATCATAGATAAATAATCGGATTGCATTTACATACTTCTGTAGTGGAATTTCTTTCCGTTGATTTTCTCCTAATTTCTTATTGCGTTTAAAATTCAACTATGAGATCCGTATCGTGTATTTATTACGTTTAAATTATCAATTCCTTAATGCGCAATTATAAAAGTATGCAGAAACGAGGTATCTTATGACGTAGTTTTAATGTTCAATTTACTCATTTCGAGATATCTCTCAAGTTATTCATAATGTTTCTCAAATTATCTTTTTCATTGTTACACTCTCGAGTCCACATATATAAGGAAAGTAAGTGTACTTTAGTTTTAATATAATTAATATTATCATTTTTTTATTTTCAGTTGAAGAAAGCAAATAAAGTTCTGAATATAGGCAGCTATGCATGTTGATACATCACAAGACGTAAGTTAGAATAAAAATAATTGATTTTACGATTTTCCATAATGCTCATTAGCCGCGAACAGAAGTCTTCATTGGTGGCAACAGGTAAAATATTCTGGAAGCGTTCCAGAGACAACAGGTAAAAGATGCGCAGAAGAAATACGAATGCATTCCGTATTTCGTTCAGTAGTTACTACTTACATTGTTCCGTTCGTGACGAGATTTTAGATGACCAACTGATATATCTCAGTCAAAAATATACACGTTTTGTACGAAAAAATATCCAGACAGCAGACGACGCCTTGTCTAAGAATATTCGCAGAATTTTCACTTGGAACTTTTGTGGAATTCCTAATTATTCGCATATAAAATTTTATTAAAGTCGCATCATTCTTTAGATAATTATTTGAATTAATCGAGGTTTATAGAAAGTGCATATTCTGTAATTAAGGTAGTAGAATCAAGGATGAAATGATTTTAATATGCATGCAAAATCGAATCAAAAATGTGAAGTGAAAATTATTAATATAATACTTCGAGAGTTAGACTTCCAAGAGATTTGTTAATATTTTCCTGGCATTTTTATTCTCTGTTAGATATTGGAACAGTCCATGGAACTGTACCTGTATTTATCTGCAAAATTATATATATATGTATTGTATTTATATTTTAATATTTAATTTATATTTAATTTCGTACCCTGACAATAAGTTACTTCATTTACACTTACGTCATTTTTAATACTTTTGCTGCATCGCGGATGAGATACGTTCCTAACACATAAAAGTAACATAAAAACCAATTCCACTAAACCTTCGGAACAAACGGTACGTATAACACTATGCTGTACTCGTTCAGTCATTCGAAACGACGTTGAGAGTCATGAATAAACAACGGTGCTGTTGTATCGAGACTTAAACTTTATTCTATGTATGTCTTTCGTATTGGCGTGGTCAGAGAATAAACCATGGAATTCAGAGACCACGTGTGCATGGCTAATGAGGTTAACTTACAGCCATCGAGTAAGGTATTTACACATTGCATTGGCTGGTTGAGACTAACGTGACCAAGTCTGCCCTTATAAGTCTCAGCCTTTCCTCCTTTCTATCTAGGTACATATAGAGACAACTATTCGCTGTATCCTTGGTTACCGATCATTTTCACTTGCCTTGCGTTATTTAGAACGACAATTTTCTACGTACACTTTCCAAAACTAAATAAACTAGATATTTCAACTTTAATTTGTCAAATTAAACATATGAAATATGAGGAAAGGCGCGAAGTCTTCGTTTTTCACGCGTTAAATTTGACAAATTAAAGTTAAAATACCTGCTAAACTAATAATTTTTCGGCATAAGTAGGTTAATACTTTTGCATATCTATTAATGTATTAAGAAATATAGTTCCGTTTTAAAAAATAAAGTTGATCTTGAAATCTTCCCCACCACTCGACCTACATGAAAATAATTTACACCATATGATGTCTTCCTTGGAATCGAACAATTTTGATAATTTTAATCCCTCGTGAGATATTCTACTCTGTATATTTTGATAAATTAATAGCAGTAAAGTTTAATTAAAAAATAATAGAGAGAGCAACATACTAGAATTCTTTTCTTTGCATTATATTAATGAAGCAATATAAGACATGCTGTTCCTATAAAAAAACTGCTATAAAAAGTAGCAATTGAAGAAATAAGAAAGCAAATTAACATACTGAACATACATATGTATATATCTAGTCATTACAATGCTTCTGGCCTTAGAAACTAGTAACTATCAATTTTCTTGTCATGAAATAAATGAAAAATGGTATCTGCAGGTGCTTATAAAAATTAAAGGTTTAAAATGTACGTTTTTTAAAAGTAAAAAACAATTTTTATGTAACGAATCCTCTATCCACGAAAGAATAATTTTTTAATAATAACGAATCCTCCACCATTAAAAGAATAATTCTCTGACAATTTATAATAATGCTCTGAATGCTAAATTGAACTAAAATGTCGAAATATTCTTTAAGCGTTAGAAGAACGAATAAATACACGAAACAAAACCCTTAATAGGTGCAGAATTCTCATTGGTATTTCATCCACGTAGTCGCACACATGTTGCACGTACAATATGGATTATACAGTTTAGGTCTGAGAAATTACAAGGACCAGACGCGAGCAGAGTCGACATACATTCGTCACAATTGACACGATTGACCTACAGCGGTTCTCAACCGGACACCAGACATGAAAACCGGTTTGACAAGGTTTAAGAGTACAGTTCCAATGATCGGCTCTTGCTCTTTTCCTCTCGTGAAAGTACTTACGTATGTAAAATGTATAGTAGAAGACGCTACGAGCTGAGTTTCAAGGATTTTCGTCAGAAAGGTTCAATTTACACTAATCATACAAAGAGAACACTCAATGTTCTATTAGAAAGACATAGATCAAACTTAAAGTTTTATTTGCTTTCTAGATTCTAGAATACACATACAGTTTCCAATAAAAATATTTTGGATTAATATACGTCTCTATTGTCGATATTGTATAAAATTCATGCTGTTCTATTAGGATAATAATATTTAACATTTGGAAAGATTTAATAAGAATTTAATAAGTTTAGTAAATTCAAAATAGGAATTTAACAATTTCTAACAATATTTTGAATTTATAACTAATATTTTTTTAGTAAGAATTTTTTATTAATATGATTGCTCTGACTATATAATACAGAATAATTTAGAGGATGGTTATTGTACACTGCTCAAAACAATTAGGGGGCCGCTGCTATAAACGGTTTTATTGCATCAAGCAAGCAAACAGAAATAAAGGAGGCCTACAAACTGATAAATTGACATGTTATTCATATGATATTGTAATAAAAATTGTGTAAAACAATCAGAAAAATCAAAGTGACATGGAAAACAATCCTCTAAGTGTTTTAAACAATGTATAAGATTCATAGATCTTTTATTACAAAAATTGAATAAAATTTTTACGTGAGTTTTACAAAACTCAGACAATTTTTCTAGAAAAATTTAAATAATACTTATCATAGTGAATGGCACTGTATGCGTGGATGAATGTAAACCATTTTAGTTTAAATCCACGGATCAAATAATTAAAATTATGTTCATCATATGAAACACAGAAAGAAGTAAATTAAAGTAAGTTTATCGCGTAGAGTTTATGGTTTCATGTAAATTTGAACTTACTTATCTCAATACACCGCGGTTGATTTGGTCGTAAGAACTTACGTAACTTTTTACAAGAGAACAACACTGAGAACAACAACGATTTGATTTCTGAAAGATGCTAAAGCTAACGCTATTTAACAGTGATAACATATCCTGGTCAGGAATTGTGCAACATTGAAAGTTTTACCACTTTAAATAGGCCAGGTACATTAGTCAGTACTGTAGAAGATGGATAATATTAGAGACGTATAATTATGTATAGTCTACGATGTTTGATTGGGAAATACTGAAAGGTGTGTTAATACATAGAATTGAAAGGTGAACGATGAATTATTGGACCAAATAATAATTTTCTTAATGATAGATTTCAAAAGTGAAACTTCATTTAACTTTCATTAGCGAGTTATTATATTATATTAAAAATAAATTATGAAAAAGTAATAATTCGCGTATCTTTATAATTAGATCTTTCTTTTTAATAAATTTAAACAAATCGAAGTAACGCAGGCGTCAAAACGATGTAAGACTATAGCGAACAATAACAAAAAAGAAGTTATATATTGAGCCTTTCTCAAAGAAATAAAAGATAAATCAGCACCTAGATAACCCAAACTTTTTATATTGATAACATATAAGAAAATTGATAACCCATAAGAGAATACGAATTAAATCTCTCAAAATAGGAAGAAAAATATCTTGCAGTTAGACTATGAATTATAATATAAATTCATATCTTTTGAATTAATATAAATAAATACATAAATTCTAAATTGTAATTTGTTTCGCGAATTAAATATTATAACAAGTACTTTATTTCGAATATTTCATATATTTTTATATATTACATACATTTCGTTTTAATTTAATATAAAATCTTTTTAATACAAAATTTTGTTTTAAAGCATCAAGAATTTTTCACCAATCTCTATATTCTCTGATAATATTCAAAGAATAGAGTTCAATTCCTCAAAAAAGTACCAATTTTGAATTTGTAAAATACGTGAAAAAATCTGAAGTTTGCATCGGAAGTTTGCTCGAAAGATGCAACAAAATGATTATATGGTTTAGGAGAAACTAACCTCGATTATGTTCAGAAAGGTGGCCCTCGTGCAGTGTAGAACGCGATCGAGTTCAATTGACGGTCACGGCTTGTTGAGCAGGCCACAGGTGACGAGGAGCTCGCCAAGATTTATTGTGGATGATACTCGTAAAGTGGTTCAGTCAGAAAGCAAAGAGGAAAGAGCAATTTTTCACCGACAAAACGAGTGATTGTCGTCGCCCATAAACGAACTCTAATTAAGATAATTGCGACTAAGGACGCGTATAAAGCACGCAGCGCGACGCGGCGGTAGGGAACGAGCACTAAACTCTAACGTACTAGATATTTGGATCCTGTGAAAATACAATGGAGTTTCGATAACTCTATATACACAACAAAAAAGATAAATTTATTTTGTTGCTATTTCTCTAAAAATTAAAATTATTGTATTATACTATCTATTACAGTTTTTAAATTACTTTTTTAGTTTATTCCTTTTTCTTTATTATAGTTTTGTATAATCCTATATGTTGTTTCTAATAATCATTTCCAGTGTATACGGTATGTACATGTATTTATTATTAGTTTCGTTGTAGTAACTATGTTATACCAACTCAGATGTGGGGTGCAAATTAACAATCACAAAACCAACATTTTTAGTAATCTTTTAATTCCATCTTCTTTCTCGATTTTTATCTTGTTTAATTGTATATGTTTCTCTTTTCGAATACTTTCAGTATACATATATCTATTATTAGTTTAGCTGTAGTAAAGATACGATACTTTATTGAAAACGTAATTATTGAATACGTAATTGAAAAATCACGAAATTTTAGAGATTTTATCTAATAATTCACGAATGAAATATACATGTAAAGTTTCATAATCTAAAAATATGTCCTGTACGACAATTATTTATTTGCAGATTACAAAATTAATAACAAAGATTCAATTAGCAGTGATTGTAAGTTTCAAATGCTACATCTCTCGAAAAATATAACATTTACACATTTTTCTCGATCTTAAAATCATTATAATAAATAAGTGACCATCTCCCTATTTGCATGAGGGGTTCGATACTATTCCTAAATATTGCTTCTAGTGCCTTGACCGAGTTTAACGTACCCACATAATGTAGAGTGATATTACTGATATTATTCAATGGACAGTCTGCAGAGAGGTCACTTTTCGCTCGGACGATAAGATAACGTATCTCCAATTAAGAACATAAGTTTTTTTAAACGAATTTCAATCAACTTGCAGCAATTATGGATTTGATCTAGACATTTAATTTCATTTTCGTTCCATTCTTTTTTGTCTTTTCTATTCCCTTTTCATTTTTACCTAGTTAAATGAGTACACGTGTGACTTCGTTATATGAACGGTTAGATCACGAGCATCGAGGTTAGTTTTGCCTAGCGTCGAGAAACCGAAATGTTGAAACACTGCCTCTTGCCATATCGTGTTGCGATGCGTCTGCACAAAAGCTTGGATTACATCACGTTGCACATTTGGACCAGCGACGAGTCGCAACGAAAACGAGACCGTAACGCGACGACCACAACGTGGACAAACGTTATTTGCGGGAACACGAGTGTCTAGAAAAAAAAAACGACCACATCAAAATTGTTTTCTGATCTATGTTTTTATGAAGTGTCGATTACCTTTACTGAAAGAAAGAGTTATGTATACGTATACATATACATATAGTATAGTATAATATATACACATAATTTATACACAAACAAACACAACATTTTCTTTATAGAAAAATAGTAAGTCAATGTGGAATAAAAAAGTATCGTGTGAAGCTTAAAATTCGAAGAACTATAACTTGAACAAGTTGGCATTGAGTAACATGTATAAATGACTAGAGATAGAAAACTGAGCAAGTGTTTATGTTAGAATATTATTAGTGAATAACAATAAAGAACGAGTGGGAGAATGCGCGTGAAGATTTGGCATGCATAGTATCATATGGAGATTTTGCTGCACGTGGTAAAAATGTGTATTATACATGTGAAGTCTTTGAAAGTGCAATGTAATTGCACATGTAAAACATGCAAAATTCAGAATCGAGAAAAATGTAGAATAATAAGAATAGAGAATTCATATTGATCGAGAATTATTTTAGAATTGAATTATTCTTTAAAAAATTAAATTAAATTATTATTGCTTTTTATTTCCAAATTTTATTTTTAAATACAGTGTTATTGTCGTATTTTTTAATTTTATTTTTTTTTATTTTTTCATTTTTCTTTTAATATTTATTAAGTAAAAATTTACAACTCAACATTTCTACAGTAGCTTTGTAGAGTGTAAAGTGGTCATTTGTTACGTTCTTAGAAATCAAGCCAAGTATAGCTTGTGGATAATATTTCATATCTAATTGTCAATCTCTTTACTGCACCGTTTCTAAACAGTTCGTAGAAACAGAGAGTGTGATACGTCCAGCGAATCGTTGAACAATTTTGACCTGCGTCTTACTAGAGACCTTCACCATTCTAACTATAGGTACTTTGGCAACTGAGAGGTTAGCAATATGGTCGTGCAGGTCAACAAAGAAACTAAACCCGAAGGGAAACAACCTTGGAACATATAAACCGTTCATGGGCCATTTTAAAGATTAAACTTTTATCGCTATTGAGGGTGCAGGCACCAGGTTTCAGCAGCTTCTGTGGTATGTGAGTACATATTTTCTACATCCAGAAGGTTGGTTCTAAAGCAAAATTGGGCATTGGGCATTATTGAATTTTTTTTTTCTTGTAGAGTCATTAACGAAAACGAAGGTAATTTTTTATTTAATAGAATACTCGCGTTAAAATAATCCAACTGCAACTTAATCGTATAGAGAGGAATTAAACGAATCAAACAATGAGGTCGAATATGTAAAACAATGCAAACGTACGATAACTAAAGAAATTCTCATACATAAAGTATGTATTCGTTATCAGTTGGGAAAATTTTGCGCCTATCTTTTGTTAAAAATAAACTCATTTTGTGATTGTGGGAGCAACGTGTTTAATCTATACATATGCTGTTGAATCACGTTTCTAATAATTCATAACTTGGTCCACCACGAGTTTGTGTCAGTATTTGCGTTCGACGTGTGGAAAATAAACAAGTTAGAAGCAAGTGTAGCGAGAATTAAAAAGTCAAGGATATGAAGGAAAACCGCTCCCCAAGAGTAATCTGAGTCTTCAAATTTTTTATTGAATATATACAGATTCACAGATCAATGGCGTCACAAAATATTGTTCTAGTTATAAGTTCTTCAAACATTTTTAAATATCAAGTTTAGACTCTTTTTAATTAAAAATAATATGTCTGGAATACTTGAAAATATTTCTAAGACTAAAATAAAGCTTAAATCAGCTTCTCATTTTAGATTTTAAACTTTCACAATGATTAAGATGGCATATTTGTGATTCTTCGGATTTCAATTAGTGTTTCACTAATAGAGTTTCAACACAGGTAGTGTTATTAGTATATTTTGCTTTGTTCCGACATTTCATGAACATTCTGAACCAACTAGTTAGTGTTCATTCCACTCGTTACAGAACAACTGGAATCCAAAATGGTCACTAAACTTCGGAACAAAACGCAACGTACTAATATCAAGATTGAGACCTAAAAAATCACAAATATGTCAGCTTCCAATTTGTTATAACTACGGATAAAATAAATGATTGTTTGTCACAGAAGCAATGTTCTTTATCGGAAAAATAACAGAATAAGACCTCTTCCTTAAAAGAAAAAGGAAAGGTGTATTATTTATGCTATAAATAATTTATATTAAAAACTAAGATAAAACCTCTGCCTCGCCAAAGCAACCATACTATTCTATCTCTCGTTTCGTAGATACACGATCCACTCTAAGAATTATCGACTATTATCTCTCTTCGGTTCTCTCGTTTTTTTAAACACACACATACATACCTGTAAATCCTTGTATCCCATCGAGCGATGTTTTCAAACAAGTATAGTTCATCAAAGGTTTCACGCTGATAGTCCATCAATTTCGAATAAATAACCTTAACAAATGAGTGTTATAAATAATACCATGGGATATTCTATTTAAAGTGAGCCACGCAATTATCTCCTAAACTATTTGTTACAGAAAAAAGTGTTCTAAGTAAAACTTACTTTGTTTCAAGGAGAACATCTTATGATAACTATCAGATTTGTTAAGGTGGAGTCGTTTTCGAGATCTCAAGGCGACCTTTGTTTTTTTAAATGAAACTATATGTTTTCATTTATCCAGTTTTGTAGCCTAGTCAGAAACAAATTCTTTAATCTAAATATGGTGGTGTTCCAAAGTCATTCAAGATCATTTTCTGCCATTCTGAATTTATCTTCGTTGAAAGTCCGGAAGTTGTTTCTTATCTTTCATATTCAAAATGATAACCTTGGACGTAAAAAATAGTTGCTCTCTCTCCAATGTTTCAGAAGTAATTTGTTGGCAGGCATCTTTTATACGATTTTCCATATCGTCAGGGTTGATGGGTTCTTTCCTGATCTTTTTTAAGATAAAGTATACAAGTATCAAATCTGGAGACCTTGAGAGGAAGGGTATGCTGCTTCTTGTTCCTACAATCGGGAAACTGAGAATGTTTTGTGAAACTTCTGTTTGTAAACAGAAGTACCTATAATCCACATTGTTAGTGTGACTTCGAATCATGTTTACAACTGTATCAACGAAATATTGTGAAGAACAATATGTGGATGTTTAACAAAGATAAGTTTTGAACGACAGTAAACGATCTTGAATGATCTTGAAACACTAGCATATCTAGATCAATGAATTCCTCTCGGACAGAACTACAAACCTGGTTAAATGGAAAAAATAGTTTCATATAAAAAAACTAAGGTTACCCTGAGATCCCGAAAATGTCTCTACCTAGATAAATCTGTTAGTTACTATAAGATGTTCCTCTCGAAACAAAGTAAGTAAAAAGAATAAGAAGTCTCTTTTCTGTAATAAATAGTTTAGGATATAACTGCGTGGTTCACTTCAAATGGCACATGATCTTTCTGTTTCTTATAATTTTCTTATAAATATTTTCTTTTTTCTACATTACATAAGAACACAGTAGTAGCATACATATACACCGTACAAAATAATACTTTCATCCGACAGTGGATTGTTATATTTAAATTTTTGAGAAGTTAAAAATTACATGCGAATTTTCAATTACATGTAAGGTTAATCCCAAAGTAGAAGTCTTAAATTCCCGTGTTGTTCTGGAGGATCTGTGATATATCTTTAAAAAAAATTCCATTACAAACTCATTACACGCCAAGTGATTTGTCGAGTCTTTTAATTAATAAACTCGACCGATAAATGACGGCGTATATATGAAAATATTTACACAATATCTGATTACCATTTGCTACTGATACGTTTGTTTTTATAACACCGAATGGAACACCGTTGATACGTGCTCACAATCAGTGTACGTTCTGCTCGTGCTGAATATCAGTATCTCATTTACGTTCGTTCTTTCTCCTTTTATCATTTGAATTTGAATTCTTTTCTCATTCGTACATCTTGATAAGCATTCAGATAATACCGAATTGCAAAATGTTTTGTGAGCGGTATTTTTCCGTAAGTAAAACTTTCGTCGAACAGTTTCAAGTTTTAAGTTTATTTTTTCTCTTGGAGTTATAAAAAATTTGTCGTCCAAAGGACATCGTTTTTAAGAGTTACCTACTCTTATTTTGCCCAACGTAAAACATTTCTTACCATGGAACAGTTTTAGTCTAAAGTCTGAAATGCAGCGGCAGGTTTATGGTAACCGGAACTCCTGCAGTTCATCTCTGGGAGACTTTCAAGATTCCATGAACATGTGTGTAACATGTGTCACTGTTGTTTTTATGTAAGTGAATGTCTGTACCAGTTCAATGCAAGATACGTTAAATAGAAAGTCACAAAAGTGTGTTTACAATACATCAGTTACATTTCAAATATTTTATAAAGACGTACTTCAGTAAAATTTTAATTAAAAAAAATTTTAATTATTCTATGGAAATAAAATAAAGGTTCGTTGATTTTTTGTATTAGACAATCAATATTTGATTGCTGTTTAATTTTTATCAAATGGCAATAGGTTCTTACTTCTTACTAATACAAAAATAGAATGTGGGTTTAGTACGAATTAAGGGAGGAAGTTATTTTTAGTAATCGTTCAAGTTCATGATCAAGTTCATGTTAGCTCACAGAGTTATACATAACATTACACGTATATATTACACGTATAAAAATATACTGTATTCTGTTTAAGAATATCAATATAATAGAAAGAAAGAAATTCATTTGTTCTCAATTCTTTTTTTAGATTTAAATTACAAAAAGACAAACAATTATGCATTTATTTTCAAATCAGTAGTCTTGTAATATAAAATATCAAGTACAAATATATATAAACAATATAAAAGTTCATATTATAAGAAAAAAAAATAAAATATAAAATTAGAATGATGGAAGAAATTTTTACGCTGACGCGTTCGTAAAACCGGTCGTCCTTTTTACGGCTAACATTTCAGCGTTCAGCATCCTAAACAAATGACAACGCAGCATACAGGAGACATGCTGGTATGTACATATTTCCGTTTCTTAGGGTAAAATGCAGTCTTTTCAGGGGCCGTGCATCTGGTCACGTACACATTAGCAGCGGACACCCTTCGCAAGACGACAGAATAAAAGAGTGAAACAAGGAAAAGAAAAGAATCTAGCGAATAGTACAAAATTGCTGATATTGATTGCATAATTTATACCGCGTTGTTCGCGTCCTGTGGAGTTTCACACGCGAGTTCATCTTTATAATTGAGTCTGAGGAAACGTGAAACATATGGAACGTGCAGTGTAATTCATAAAGGATGTTGAGAAAGGAATTAAATTATTATTATTTATCGCTGTATTATGTTATTAACCTTTCGTAACATGATGTGTTGAATTATAATATTTTTCTCTTATAAGCAAATAGAATTTAGATTATAGAGTTAAATAATTTCTTTTTTTCTAATCTGTAGCTTTTAAATTATTATTTCTATATTTGCACTTTTTCAATTAATATCTATACTAATTGTTTTTTATGCAATAGTATTTAATGTAAATATTGTTAACATAATGAACAAACCAATCGTTAAATGTAACAATCATATTTCATTTATCCTTTCTTATTTATTTTAGTTTATATAGTTATAATGTTTATATAGATTTTGCTATTTTACTTCTAACCTAAAAAGCGACAGAATCTATTATCAGTCATACTTTGTAAACATCTTCTAATGCCACTAACAGTAGTAACATAAAAATTACACAATTATTATTACTTCCGAATACTTTACTATCAAATAAATAAATATATTCGTTCAATACTTCAAAGTAATAAAGTTTTCTTTTTTTGTTGTGTTTACAAAAAATTATACGTATCATACAATAAATGTGGTTTACCTTGGCCCACTTATACTTTAAATCAAGGATACATATATGTAATGAAAAGGATACAAAAAGAGAATATCTACGGACATAAAACTCCCTTCGACTTTCTCCTCCGAAGTATTCATTAATTTTTCATATATAATAGTTTTAAGAACGACGTTATTGCCATTCAGAGCGCAAATACCGCTCATGCAGATTCTACATACGATCCTCTTGTCAACCTCAGTGTTCAACTGAATTTAACGATCGAGTTAAACCGATTTACTTTCATTAAGATATTCGAGGCGAACGAAAGACCGACCAGAAGAGAAAAGAAGGAGAACCGAGCAAGCGAATAACGGTATGTAGTGGGTAATGGTAGCCCCAAGATGCTTTAAATTACCACGACTCAACTTCTTAGTTTGGATACTGGGAGGAAGAAACTGGAAATTTGTCTAACTTTAAATGGAATATAAAAACTTGTATTCAGTTTTTCTTATTTTCGAAAACTAGAGATACAAAAATTTGTTAAACAATTTTTATTGTTAAAATATTTAAATTTTATCTTTTCTTGGCTGTGTTATCTGTGTATTTAAGATGAAAACTGATTTGTTGTTTTTCTTATTTTAAATTCTTTGGAAAGTATACTTTCTTGCGTATTATACAAAATTAACTCATTAAATATTGCAGGTTTTTATTTCGTCTCAAGGTCAAAGTAAAAGTATTTCTAACTATAAATTTCAATTACGTTCTTTTAGATTATATGTTCAACTTTTGATACAAATATCTCATAAATATAAATATAAAACATATACATAAAAATTAAAAACACTACTACATCTCCAATTTTTAATCTGAAAATATAGTAAAAGTTCGCTAAAATTACTTTAAAAAGTGATGAATTTATTCAAATCTAATCGTATTGTTCTTATTTACCTAATCTTCTTATCTATCTAATCGTTCTTATCACCTGGCTAATTCTATAAAGATTAAAATAATACCTTTTATTATAACATAATAAGTGCGCCTTCCCGTATGTTCAAAATTTTGCTGCCTCGCGCGCTTGTAAACAGTCGAACCAATAAAGAAAAAACAAAATAAAATCAACGTAACAACTATTCTACTGAAACTATTCTGCAACTGTTCACATTTCTCGATTGAAATATACATTCAAGGTAGAGTTTTTCATAGAAAAAAAGTTGTTTAAGAAACAGTTCAAAGAATCGGCTATACAACGGTAGCCATGAACGCAGGAGCATGCACTATGGAAGCAGGGTATACAGTGTATCATGGCATAAAGGGGGGAGTTTGAACCAGCCGTCGGTCCCCCACCGTTTCGATCCCCACCTCCTGGGCCCTCTCCTACTCGTTTCTACTCCGGCAGTCCCCCTAGCAGATCGAAAGAGTTTCCCTCTCGCCCCTCGGCTGAACAACAAGCCACTGACTTCTCGTCAGTCGACGTTGAAGACTGCTACGTACATACGTGTATATGCCGACACAATTCGGTGTTGGCTGCTGCTCGCAACACCCGTTCATCGTACGATCTATCTGCACGATATATCAAGCGAAAAAAGTTCCGCGCGGACAGAGGAGAGAAAGAAAGAGAGAAGTAGAAAGAGGGGGCTCGTGGCACGTCGGGGAGAGTTCAAGGTGTTGTACAATTTTGCGCCAGGCTGTGTTTCTCCACGAGAAATCTTCAGCCGACGCGACCGAAAGGAATAAGCAGGATTGACAGTGAGTGTCGTAGCTTTGACATGAAGCGAAGAATTGCTTAGATCCGCGATGTCGCGCGATTTTGTGTAGATTCAAGAAACCGGACAATTACACAAAATTGTACGTAATTCAACGTATCACAAGATACCTCATCTACAATAGATCAACAAGAAATCACTTGGAGAAAACGATACACCACCGAAAGCGGAGAATTCTCAACACGCGCAGTTGTTTGTTTACGACACATACCTAAACTGGCCTAAACGTGTTGCGCATTCAGATCGATCGATCGGTAACAAAAAATGTCGATAGGGTACGCCCGTTTCTTGGACGTGTATCAGAATTAAATTTTTGCCAAAGAAGAACCGTACTTGTATAAATCCTAGATCGCGGACGTTCACGATCTCGTTCAACGTGGTTCGGTGACCGATCGCGCGCGCGCGGGCGCGTTCTCTTCGCCTCGAAGAAGGAACAAGAAGCGGTGACGGATAGAGTAGGGCAGAAGGAAAGGAAGAAGGACGCCGAAGGAGAAGGAGAATTGAAAGAAAACGAAAAGAGGGAGGCACGCCGCGTGGACACAGCCGTACGACGATCGTGTTCTTGTTTCGTTTAGTTTCATTTCGTTTTACCGTTTTTCGAGCCTGAGCGTGGTAGATGAGGACTCGCAGAAGTTTCAGTTGATACAATTTTCTCCCCGCGTTTCTTTCTTGTATTCTGTTTATTTTTGTTTGTTTGTTTGTTTTCTTTTCTTTTCATTTGTGAAGATTCTACCACGTGGGATTAGTTGTGCGAAGGAGGACGCGCGAGACTTACGAGGATTTTGTAAACAACTGGAGGATTTATAAGTTTAATAGAACGAAAGAATCATGTATAAGTTACTTGGAGGTCTTGGGCAGTATTTAAAATGGCAGGATATAACGACGGATTCGATGGTGTTTCGGTTACACAACCGCTTCACAACAGTGCTGCTTTTCACGTGTTCAATGGTGATCACGGCCACCCAATACGTTGGCAATCCTATCTCCTGTATCGTTCATGGTTTACCCACGCACCCTATCAATACTTATTGCTGGATAACTTCTACGTTTACTATGCCGGACGCATTTAATCGGCAGGTGGGTAATCTAGTCTAATGACTGCGTCCCATAATTTTCCAACTTGAACTCATGTTTTAGTCATGGCTATGGTCGTTTGGATGATTTGCTTTTAACCTTCGGATTTTTGACTGATATCGGCACGAGATTCGTTGATAACTATAGAAGAATGTTGTATCGATTGATTTTTACTATGGAGACAGTTTTAGGCTTTGATTTTACGTAGCTATAATAGAATATACATACTATGAGAAAGCTTTGAAATTATCAAATTAATAGTAGAAAATGTTTTATTAATTATTAGAAATTGTTTTTATCGCGGCATGTTCAATTGCATAACATAGATAGATAAAGATGGGAATTTATTGTTTTGCAATCGTAGAAGCAGTTATTGCTTTCTTGTGTAATAGATGTATATTATTTATGATTAGATTCTTTAATTAATTAAAGTATTAGTATAAAGCATTAATTATTATTATAAGTATTTAGATAAGCATTCTTAATAAGAATTTAAATTTTATGTTGTCGCAATTAAAAATAGATGCACTTCATAATTATCGGAGACGTAAACTTAAATAGAGATCGAGATCTTTTTTTTAATTTCTTTCAAACAACATTTTTGCTTATTAATGGTTGTATTTTTATCTAATTAGCTGGAACGTTACTTGATATTTTTAATTAAAATCGCTATTAATAATACAGGAAATATAAAATGACGAAATCATTTCGGATTATCAATGTTATCTCATGTATAATTTGTTTAAATCTGTATAATTTCATGATTATTAAGTTTGTTTGAATTTTTCGGTTTTAATTCAATTTTGTATTTTCTATATTTATAATTTTATTAGGTAAACAAATTTTTCCCCCTTCAGTAGATACCTATCGTAGTTCTATAATATTTCTTTTAAATAAATACTTAGGTCTGTGTTTGTATTGTACTTATACTAAATACTATCTACGTTAAGCAATTATACATCCTAAATCTAGATCTAAAAAAAAAGATAATAACCCCCACCCCTCACGTCACATAAAATATATGTATATATTATGTTTATATTTGTTATGTTATATTTATATTTTTGAATAGCAAATTCACGCGAGTTGAATGAACAAGACCATTCTTGGAAATGATATACTATATATAAACAATTCTACATACATGTATAATGTATAATAAAATACTATATACTATCTATAATAGTATGTAGGCTGTAACAAAAACTTGTTCGCGATATGATATATGATAATCTATGATAATATTTATGTCAATCCCAAATTTTTAAGCGAATTTAGTAATCAGTCATATACATAATACGAATTTATTCAAACCTTAAATATCATGATGGACATTTTATGTTTTTATAAGTTAATTTTTCAATGATGATTTAAAAGAATAAACAATTTCGAACACATTTTAACATTCATGTTTTATTTAAAATTTAAATAAATATTATGAGTATTGATGCTCATGATGAATATCTTTAAGATCTTATAAGAAATTGTTTTCTTCCACTAATCTTTTCTCTCTGTTTCTTTATATTATTTAATAAATATAATCTCCGCACTATTAATTTGTATAAAATAAAGTATCAAAAAATCTTATACTTGCATATATTTGCAAATACGTTCCGTATCATAATCTACATATTTAAATATTTTTCTAAATATTTTATTATAACACCTAATCGATAATAACTATTATTTAAGTAATTTTTCAGGAACTTTATTATGATACTTAATTAAGAATAATTCATATAATTCATTTATAATTCATTAATAATTATTAATTTTTCCATTTTTTGTCATAAATTTGTAACACTACTTAGCTTTTCGACCAATATTTCTGATACATCCTCTAAAAAGAAACCAAATATATCGCACAGACTACAGACGATGTAGATATAAATTTAATCAACTACACCTGTACTCTTTCGTCATTACCTATTGTTGACAGAACATTTGTTACTTTTATCAGGTTGGTATAGAAGTGGCTCATCCAGGAGTGGCGAACGACTTCGGCGATGTGGATGCCAGGAAATATTATACTTACTACCAGTGGGTGTGCTTCATGTTGTTCTTCCAGGTAAAGACTCGTTTATCAGTAATCTTGCACACGCGACAGATAAAGCTTGGCCGCGACAGCTGCGCACGACTTCTCGGTTTAGGTTTTCCTTTACTGTCGTCGCTGTTCTCTTCTTTCCCGTATAGGATATCCGAAACTGGTTCGCGAGCACGAATGCACCACTGCAAAGAATCGATGGGTTAAAACTTTATCATGACTCCTCTACTGATAATTCTAATGTATTTCTTCTCGCAATGTTATCTTTTTCTTCTCGTTATTTTTCGCGAGAACTGTTTTAATAAATAATCATTATATAGTATAGTATATAGTATTTTTATTACTAACACAGATATGTAATTAAATCAGATTACATAACTATTTTATTGATTAATATAGATTTGTTAGTTAAAAATTTTTTCTATCAGATACTTAAAATTTTCCACTAAATTGTGCTAATGAATGGAGATTCAAAGTTTTAAAAACGAGTGATCTATAGTTACGGATTAATGGTAGATAGAACACTTAAATTAATAAGTAGAAAGGAACTGACAAATCTGTTTTACTTAAAAATGTGAACATGTAATAAAGCTCCATTTTTTATAATGGAAATTTAGTCAGCGTCCGATCAATTGTCAAATCAGTTCGTTTATCTAATTTTGAACTTATTATAAGTAGAGGAAAGATAAGTAATTGCAACCTATTGCATAGGAAGATACATATTTGAACTGTTTGTATTCTGAAAGGTTCAGATAAATAATTTTACTGTATATATAAGTGTTTTTCATAAACCATTACAATTTCTCTCACAGATAAATCTAATACTAAATCTTCACATATCGCTGGAGACAGATTACATCAGCGCGGATGTGAATTCCATAGGTTGTACGTGGATTATAGTACAAGCGTATTTTCATTCATCTAAATATTACACAAGGATTGATATGCAGATTTTAGAAACTTTTGTTTATAAAGAGATTTTTATTAAAATTTTTTTTTAATGTATCCAGTGCCATAGGATTGATTCCAATCTTTGCTCTAACGAAAAAACTAAAACTGTGATGTTTCTGCTACCGAGAATATTTATTATTGGTAATAAATATTAAATTTATTGATCATTTTCAATTGTATTGAATGTTTTATATACGCATACATAAATTGTACACGTACGATTCCTTGTAAAATTCCGCTCTTTTTATTGTTCATGGAGATTATTGTGGATATAGTATATTGTAATAACGTAAATACAATTTTAACATGATCTATTAGCCAACCAAATATTCATAATTTTTCACAGGCAGTATTATGCTACGTTCCACAATGGTTGTGGAACATGTGCGAAGGCGGTTTGATCAACGCGTTGGTTATGGGTATGAATCATAGTCTCGATTGCGAAGAGAACATTCAAAAGAAAAAGTCAACGCTAATGGTGTACCTGATGCAGTATAGAAAGGTAATTAATTATTTATTAAAAATTTCATTATTTTAAATAATTAGATTTTCTAAGATAAGCCGTAAAATTTAAATCCAAATATATAACTAGTAAAACATTAAATACTAATAATTCTAGAATATGAAATATAAACTGTGATACTATATAAAATACAATACTTAATTAACAATAAATGACAACATTTAATTTTGCATACCGCCTTAAATTTCTAAATAACTAGTAGCTTTTTTGTCATTTTGATCAAACTTATTTGACGAATTTAATTCTTAAATCTTTCGAAAGAATTTTTCGACAGTGACACAAAAGCGTAAGAGTAAAGGCGAGAGGAAGGCTAAGACGATTTGGTTAGATCCAATTTGCCTTCGTTGAGTCCAATTTATGCCAATTCACCGATTGCTTCTTCTTTCAGACACACAACACGTATGTGTATCGGTATTTCGGCTGCGAGGTTCTCTGTTTCATCAACATATTCCTTCAACTATGCCTGATGAATCAGTTCTTTGACGGCGAGTTTCTCAGTTATGGTCTGCGAGTACTCTCACTACCTGACGTTCCCCAGGAGGAACGTGTTGATCCTATGGTCTACATTTTTCCACGTGTCACTAAATGCATATTCCACAAGTATGGTGCGTCGGGAACAATACAGAAGCACGACTCGCTATGTATTCTCCCGTTGAACATCGTGAATGAAAAGACATATATTTTTATCTGGTTTTGGTTTACAATCCTGTTGATTTTACTGTTGGGCCTAATGGTCTACAGAGCTGCCATAATCTTTGCCCCAGCAATCAGACCAAGATTGCTTCAACTATCCTCAAGACTCCCCTCTATCGAAACCTGCTCCAGCATCAGCAAGAAGATTGATCTGGGTGACTGGTGGCTTCTCTACATCCTTTCTTCTAATATGGACTCATTAATATACAGGGACTTCCTCCAAGAACTCACAAAAAAAATGAGCGATACACATTCGGTCGCTGCTTAGGCTCAGATTTTCCTATTTTATAATTAAGATTGAAAAACACTGATTAAAAAGTAACAGTTATGGACTGATTTATTGATTGGTCGTTAGGACAGATTTATTTGCTTTGTTTCTCTCATAAGTTTTTCTGTTTTGCATTAAAAAGAAACTTGTGGAAATAAATGCAAATAATATACTGTCCTATGTCTCCATCTGGAAATGATGAAGCGTTAGAAGAATGTATAGAGATATTTTCCTAACTAGCGCCTAGAAAAGCAATTGCTATGTACGACTGACGTAATAAATACGGTGAAGACACTCTTGATGCCGCGTTAAAGTGACCACTTTAGGATCTCCGTGTATGCGCGTGTGTGTATGTGTGTGTCTATTACGCGTGTATGTAGGTGTGGGTGATGTATTTTGTGCACACGCACGCAAATCATTATTTTTTAACGATTAGATCCTGAAAGAGAATTGCTCTACATCTCTTTATTTAGTGTTCGTTCTCCAAAGCAAACAAAACTATTTTATTTGTTCAAGAAGTATTGCTCAAAGCAAATTGTTTCTACATAGAATATTGTGAGGAAATACTGTACGAGGATATCTTTTACTATACAACATATTTTTGTCATGAGATCATCCTGATATTTTTCTAACGTATCGATCTTGTGATTATAACGACATATGTTACTGCATGTTGTAAGAGATACTATTATGATACATTCCCATATAATGTATTCAAATTCATTCCTTTAGTTCTTTATTTTCTTTCAACAAAGACCTTTTTCTTTTTTAATATGAGTATATTGAATTTTTAAACGTATATTTTATGTTAAAATGCTATGGGGATAAGTTTTCAACGTGATCAAGTAATTACAATACTAGATAAAATAATTTTTGTATGGTTAATGCAATATAACATATTCCTTGAATTGGATTGTATGTCATATTTTAGTAGCGTTTCGGAAAAATGCAATATTTTTTAACTACAAAAAAAGTACCAAGGAGATGGATTTTCAAATGTTATTATAAAGTTGTTATAATTTTGTCCATTTCTGTGAATGTAAAAGGCATAAGTTGTCTCTGCATTCTGTGTATCGAACGACTATCTGCCCATTTGTGTTCCATCGACAAGAATACATTGTCGAAGAAGATTTCTATTAAATGTTATAAATTTTCAAACAGATTATACCTTCCATTATGCTTTAACCAATTTCTATGTCCCAGTATATTAATGTATAAGCGTTAAGCAAATTGTACCATATATATTACATGTATTTCCTATTGGAAAATAAGAATCGAAAAACAAAAAGACGAGCCGAATTGTTACGGTACTATACTTTAAACGATTAATAGGTGATTAATGAGAGAAGTAAAGATTGATACAGATGGATAATGTTTTATACGATTCTACGATTTATATTTAACTGCTGCAGCGATATTGTATCAAATTAAAATATTCATATAGTAAGTACACCTATTGTTGTTCATTCCATTCATTGATATTTAATTATAGTAAAAGATTTTCGTTTAGTTTACTATTTTGTTCAAACATATAAAATACTTACTTATTTCTGTCTCGATTTTACCTTTGTATTTAGTGTTTATTTCCTTAACTTAGTAAGAAAGCTAAAGTGTAAGGCTACAGCATATGATACAATGCTTTCCTTTCTTTTTTCTGGAAGTTCTTTTGAAATTTAATGCTAGACAATATTGTATACAGGTAAATGACAAATGTAAAACATGTTGGTAGAGATATCGAGAATATATACTTTAATTCGACCATTTTATGCTTTTTCTTTAGTATTATTATAGTAGTATTAAAAAAAAATAAAAGTTTCCTATTAAAAAAAATATGAGTATTTTTTATTTAAATCTTATACTATCAAACCGAAGTTTTTGAAATTGTTCCTTTTTAAATCCTCAAAAAGGTAAAAAACAAATTTTTCTTTAAATTAGTTTTAATTTATTAAAAATTTTTTTTGTTTAAATACAGTGCAGTGAACGGTCATTTCTTATTGAACTCTCGTTTCATTCCATCCTTAAGGATCATTGAGAGTGAAAAGAATTGTACCTGAAAACGAGATGGACAAATATAAGGTAAAAGTAAACTCAAAATTTTCCATTAGAATATGTTCTGTCCTTTGTATTTTGATTTTCTTCTTGCCAGACTCTAAGCAATGATTCTATCCGGGTGTTTGAACAATGAAACGATATACGATAATTTCGAATTTCGTTTTTAGTTTACATATCGATATCAATAACATAAAGCTAAGTTCCCGCGATAGAGTATTTATGGAGATATCTATTGAGATTATAGAGAGATAACTTCAAACACAGATAAGTAGGATAATTAGAATTGAAAATACCGCATGAGACACAAAAATGACAAGAAAATCAGGTGATTCCTCAAATTATAAGACAAAAATTGCTATTTACCTTTTATCTTGCGAAAGAAGGTAATAATCTATAATAATAAAAGTAAAATGAAAAAGAACATTTAATCTAATGTATTATACAAAATTATTTAAATTTATTAAAATTATTGCATTCAACTTTTTAAGTCTTTTGTACAGACAGATTATTGTTAACAAGCTTAAACAATTGATGAGATTCTTCTATTGAATATTCAATTAATGTACATTGAAATTGATCTTGAAAAGCATTTTGAAACAGTGGTAGCACATCTTGAATAGTAACATTTGTATTAAGTTCCTTACTAATGCTTGTTACACCCTTTCCCTTGATACCACAAGGTATAATATGATTAAACCAACTTAAGTCTGTATTACAATTTAGAGCTAAACCATGTGTTGTTATATAACGACTTCCATGAATACCAATGGCACAAATTTTTTTGTCATTTACCCATACACCAGTGTTTGGGGATGTTTCACCTTTAATGCCAAATTCAGCGCATAAACGAATAATCATTTTCTCTATTTGGCACACATACCATTTAATGCTAGTTTTAAATTGTTTTAAATTTAATATAGGATATGCTACTAATTGTCCAGGCCCATGAAAAGTTATAAGGCCACCTCGATTTGTTCTAAAAAACTCAGCACCTAAACTTTTTAACTTCTTTTGATCTTTTATTGTATAATCTTTATCCCTAATTCCAACTGTATATACTGGATCATGCTCAAGTAATATTAGTGTATTACAACTATTGTTTTCCACCCTTTGGTGATGCTGATCAGATAATATTTTTTGTAGCTTAAGCCCAGAACTATAACTTAATCTACCTGCCCATAAAACTTTAACTATTTTTGTAGTCATAATGAGACATTAATATTCTGTGTCTCTTTTAATTCATTATCCTTTAAATCTGCCTGTTTTTGTATAGTTACATGCAAGAGCCAGGAAACCTGTAAAAACATAAATGATTTTAATATTAAAATTAAAAGTATAATTGAAGTAATAATAGTAATATAACATTTTTATAGTTAACATACATAAGCATCTGTTGCTGCATAAAGTTTCTGTTCATCATTTAATGGATGCATATGCCACTTACTTTTTCTAACTTTTGGGTCCTTGCTAATCTTTTTCTTTAACTAAACCAAGAAAGATCACACAATGAATAATATTAATTTTCTTTTATCATTTGAAATTTGTTTTACTGTAATCAAAATACCAACCAAATATTCTGTTAACTTCTCTAAACTCCACCGACAAGACCTATTTAATACTGTATTTGCAAATTTACCACAATCAAAACAATTATTTTGTACGACTTTACAAGCTGGAAATTCCTTAAAATCTCTACCTAGTTTCCAGATATCACTGTAATATAAATAAATTATGAAAAATACATGAATTTTATTATAATAAAGTTTTATCAATTAACTCACTTCTTTATGTTAACTCCAACTAATTTCACTTTTGGATGACTTAAAAGGATCACAAATGAAGCTGGTAATTTTTTTAATGAATATATATGTAACAGATAACAAATATTTTCACTGAAACAAATTTGTGCTAAAGCTGTTTTACCAGATCCAGTTTGAAAACTAAAAGGCCACTCCAAATCAAATCCTATTGGTACTATTTTATCATATTTTTCTATTTCTATTCTAAAAAAATTACAATGAAATGTTCAGTATAAATTAATATTTGAGAATCATCTTCCTTTTCTAAGTCAATTGTGTAAGTCTTACATAAGATTATCACAAATCATAGCACATTCGTTAAAATCATTGACATAATTAATGTAGCCTGAGAATATAATTGGTGGGAGTTCAGATACAGTTGATTCTTCTTTTGGAGGAATCTTCTGGTCTAATGTTGCCTATTAAAACATTTATGTTAATAGTAGAATATAAAATACATCTAAATTTTAATAAAGTGCTCACAATAGTTGTTATAGTTGGTTAATATGTGCAGTGTAATTTTATCTGATTTTAATAAAAAACAACAAATAGAGAAAATGTATAATATATTCCAGTTATTAACCTCAAAAGTAATGCTGCAGATCACACTACGATAATAATATTGATACATTAAGTTGGTCATCAAAGACTGACATCGTATTCTTACTTAATTTAATGAAGATATAAATAACAACAACAATCGAGTTGAGGTTAAGGTCATTAGACGTTATCAAACATTTAAATTTCCAAATAATAAAAATTTCTAGATAATTGTTATAATATAGATTCATTAATGTTTATTGTATGCTGAAACATTATATACAATCAGCATATAACATTAATACAACCAATAAAATAATAAATAATATCGTTATGAATTAATACCTTTAACTTAGAGCTCGAGCTACGCGTAATCATTATTATAACAAAAAGAAATAACTAGTACAATTGAAAATTCAAACAAACAAGAGTGAAATAAAAACAAAATTATAAATTATTTTAAGTTTCTAAAACATCTTTCTTATTTGTTCAAAAATATTACGCATCTCACTGTTACCAACCAAAAATTAGTAATTTTTTTTATAAAACCTGTTTCGTTTTAGAAGAGAGGAAATTTCCTCTAGTTTTAACTACTAGCATCGGAAATTGTCTCTCCGAATATTTATTGTATTTGAAAAATATTATGTTTTTCATCAATTTCGAAAAATTGATAATTTTGTATTGACAAAAATGATTAAACTGTACTGTTTGATATTGTAATACCACAATAAGGTAGGAAATAATAAAAAATGGCGAGAATAATATTTTTTCAGCTCATTTACTCTCGTTTCATTCTTCACTTGGGGATTTTTAAATATTCAGACTTCAAATATTTGCAAATGAATCATTTAACATATGTCATTACAACATTCTTCGCAGAAAATTAAATAAGTTTTTCTAATAACTTTTCATGGTGTGAAAAATAACGAAAATATAAAAATGGCTCAAACAAAATATTTTGTTTCTTGAGCTTAAATTTCCCTCCAAATTAAGATTCACACGTAATTAGTTAATCTATGTCTGAGAAATGATACTGTGATAGGAAAATCCAATAACACATACTTACATATGTACATATATATATATTCTAATGATTGGGAATTTATATTTTATTCCTAACATCAATGAAAATTAGATATTTTCTGTTAGAATGGAAGTTTTTAAACGTATCGGTAATAATAAAAAGTGAAATAATAATTAAACCAGTTTACTTTGTGTAAACTTATTAATTAATAGTAATTATTATAAAGAGTAGTAGAAAAGTGGTTTCGAACTTTATTATTTCAAAATTTTACAAAATTATGTACTATATCTTTATCTGTACTTAGAAATTTAAGACTTAAAAATAACATATGTATATATGTATATATTATATATTTTATATATATATATATAATATTTAAATCTTGTAATAAATTGCAAACTTTATATAAATGAAATTTTTCGTATATTTTAAAATTAATGTATTGTTTGTTTATTTTTTAAAATTTCATCGTAATTGATACATTATGTCAATTATTATGTAGGCGAATAAAAAAATAAATGTGTATATTTCAATTTTTATTTCAAAAATGAAGTAAAGATGATTTTAAAATAGAACTTATATAGTGTAATATGTATTGAAAGTCTGAAAATAATTATTAAGCAGTTGTAAAAGTAAAAGTGATTATAATAGTAGTAAACAAGATTACAAGAACGTTGTTGTTGTACAAGATTATCAGTGTACTATGATATATTTTTGGAAGAAATTTCAGGTTTCCTTGTAATATTTATTATATGTATGTATATTATGAAAGTTTCGAGGTTAGAATGACATCGACAAATTTCAACAAGAAAAGAATATTAGTATAAATCTATTTTTATATCAAGCTTGACGTTTAAAAGGAACTTAGAAAGGAAATATTAAACAAAATGGAAAATATTAAATTAAATGAAGATTCAACGCAAATATCACAACTATTTTTAACGCGTGTTTATTATGCTGCTAAAGATGGTATGGCTATTATTCTTTATAATCTTCTCAGTAGCAAAGATGCTAAGCTGGTAAATGTTGTGATTAATCAAAAAGTATTGGAAGAAGATGGCCAGCATTGTACACCATTAATAATAGCTGCACGATATGGCCGTGATAAAGTGGTTAAAATATTACTTGATAAATTTAAACCTGATTTGGAACAGGAAGGAACAGTTAAATTTGATGGATATGTTATTGAAAAGGCAACTGCTCTATGGTGTGCTGCTGGTGCAGGACATTTGACAGTTGTGAAGATACTAGTAAAAGCTGGTGCGAATGTTAATCACCCTACTAAAAGCTTATCTACCCCCTTGAGGGCAGCTTGTTTTGATGGACGATTAGATATTGTCAAATATTTAATAGAACATAATGCAGACATAAATATTTTAAATCAGTTTAATAATACATGTTTAATGATTGCTGCATATAAGGGTCATTTAGATATAGTAAGTATAATGTTATAATTTGAATAATATAAAATTATGTATTTAACTTATAATGTCAATTTCAGAAATTTTATTGTATTTACAACAGGTGACGTTTCTTTTGCAAAAAGGTGCAAATCCAAATGAGAAAGCAAATTGCGATACAACTGCATTACATTTGGCAGCTGAACGTGGATATACTAATATAATATCTGAGTTACTGAAATATGGAACAAATATGACAAAGAATGTTAGTGGAATGACACCATTAATAGCAGCAGCAGAAAGAACTAGGGCTGAAGTCGTAGAATATCTAATAAAATATGTAAAAGTTACTAGAGAAGAAGCAATTGAAGCATACGAGCTTCTTGGTGCTTCTTATGCCAATGATGAGCGCAATTATTGTTTAACAAAAGCTTATAAATATTTATGGAAAGCAATGAAACATAGGTAAAAAATATTTATAATTTTAGAAAAATGCTATTCAGGAACAACTAGTTAATTCTTGTTGTTACAGATTCAGAGATCCAGATAATATTATTTATAAAAACTTAGGTAAAAGTATAAAAGCATATGATAATTGGGAAGAATGTGATACTCTAGAAAAATTGAAAAGTATTAGAAATAATCAAAATGCTATTCATATGGAATCATTGGCTATTCGAGAGAGGATACTAGGTTACAATTTTAATTCAAGAAATATTGATAGGATAATTCTTTTTTATTATTCTTTTTATCCTACTTATTTTTATTGTTTTATTAATATTAGGACAGCATAATCCAAAAGTGCCACATCATATTATATTCAGAGGAGCAGTTTTTGCAGATAGTGCTAGATTTGATAGATGTATAGATCTCTGGCTTCATGCTTTATATTTGAAGCAACTGAACAATATACCAGTTGTAAAAGATCTTTTAAGGTTTGCACAGGTATTTATCCACCAAATGATCTGATCAAACAATTTTATATATTCCCTATATTTTGTTCTATTTATATTTTTTTTAATCTTATTTGTAGGTATTTTCACAAATGATACATGTAGGAGTAGATCTTGAGTTTTCTCAAGTTTTGAATGTTTTAGAAGCATGTGTAACAGAACTTACTCGTAATAAATTTAAACTTAACAATCCTGATTCTGAGGAAGATATAGAACAACATATTGTAAGCTAAAAAATTGTTTTATGTGTTGAATTATGTATTATGAAATAATTCTCATAAATTAAAAATTGCAGGAGGAGATGGAATCAAATATTACAACTACATTGTATATATTGACGATTTTAACAAAACTTTTAACATTGAATGAGAGTAAATATGAAGAACAAGATAAAAATAAGGCATATCAATTAGTTCATAAACTCTGTGCTTTACAATTACGTTTAAAGGATGGCCAGACATTACTGCATCTTGCTGTAAATGCTGCCACTTTAGTTGATGATTTCCATACTAACCATGTCTGCAAGTATGTTTATAAGTTTCTTTTTTAAAATAAAGTATCATGGTGAAATTTAATAGATAAATGAAGTTTAGTTTTGCTCATATATGACAATGTTAATAAAGTATTGTTAACACTCTTTTTTTATTATTTTAGTTTCAAAATGAAAAGAAATCTGAAATTTACTTTTTGTTCTTTATACAATATGTATAAATACAATATTGCGAACGTCTTACAGATTTCCTTGCGCTGCAACGACTAAGCTACTTATATGTTGTGGTGCTGATGTAAATGCAATGGACAATGAAAGGAATACACCATTACATGTTATTGTTAGTTATAGGGAACCTGTTAGGTACAGTTAGCTGCATTGTTTTATTAAGCTAAATCTTTTTTAGTAAAAAATGTTTTTATGACATATTTGAAACCTTGCAGTGATTTTATGACTCTTCATTCCATCATCATGGATCTTATAGAAGCTGGAGCACATATGGATACAGTTAATAGTAATGGAAAAACTCCGTATGATGCTGTTGCTACAGGTTTGTTTAAATAAATTTGAAAAATAATATAAAATATTTAAAAGTAAGACTTTTTACATAATATATTGATCTTATCTTTATACAGGTGTAGCAGAAATAATATTAAGGACTCAAACTAAATTATCATTAAAATGTATGGCTGCAAAAGTTGTGAACGCTTACAATTTGTCATATTATGGAAATGTACCACGTTCTTTGGAAAGTTTTATTGAACTTCATGGACCAGGTCTTAATCAGGGTTAGAAAAAATTATTAATAAGCAGCATATTATATAGATAATTGTGTTAAGTATAATCAATTTAAATTATTTATTTTTGATGCTGTGAACTTTTTGAGAGTGTACAAAACATTTAAGATATTTAGAAAAAAATTAGTAATTTGTAAATTGATTAATAATGAGATTTTTATGAATGATATAAAGCATCCTTTCTATTATGTAGATGCAGGTAACGAATTTTTTATAAGAAAAACGTTATATATTTTTAATGAGCAAAGTCAAAGATAATTAGTAATTAACTTAATAAGTTCCAAATGGAAGGAAAAATTATATTTAGCAGTGTTACTTTTTAATTATTGGATGACAGAAAATTGAACAGATAATCACTCGCAACATATGATGAAATTCTTTTATATCTTTTTTATTTTATATAATTATATTTGTCAACGATCTTCCTCTATGTAATAGTATTATTAATTAGTAATTGAAAAGAAAACAACACATTTATGAACTAGAAGTAATACAATTTGTCCACAAAATATAACTTGCTATTATATTACAAATTTTAATTGAATGTATAATGATCTGAATAAATAATATAGTATTAATACAATACGTTTATGATGTTTAGGAATAAGTGTTTAAGATAATTATTAAATAGTAATTGAAACAGAGGAACTAAAAAGAAAATTTTCGTATTATTTTTAGACATATAAATAATATGTGTGATTATATTTTCTAATGTTTTGATCAATTGAATAGAGTTTGTAAATCTTTATACATACATTTTGCAGATTAAAAGGAATGTAGAAAGCAAGAAAAGCTAAGGATTTAATTCAGAAGACTCAGTCACGAAAGTTCATAAATTAATCTTCCCAATTTGTTTTTTTTATTAAAGAAAATTAGTTCGATTTATGGATAGCATCCTTACTATCACCACGTAGTGATGAAACTCACTCTCGCCCTCCTTGTCTCACTCGGGTACATATGTTACGCTCTTTATTTGATACGAGTATATATATCCGTTCTTATCGCACACTATTGTGCTCCTTGTCTACGGATAAGCCATGTGCTGCCATCTATTGGAGACGGAAACAACAGGAACTTGGCGAATGTGAGGATAGATGACAACACATGGCTTGTCCATAGATAAAGAACACAATATTGAACGACAAATATAGCGATGTGACTATTTCCGCTTTTTCACTGCTACGTGATGATAGTGTTTTGAAAATTTATTCGATTTGCTGTTTCTTTTAAGGCTGACTAAGCTTAATTATGGCTAGAAACGTAACTGAAGATCATTTAATAAACAAACAAACAGTAAATCGAACAAATCTTCATTAGTGGAAAAAGCTAATTAGAGGATTAATTTGTGAACTTCTGTAATTTCATTTTCCAAATGAGACTCTCAATTTAATATTTTATTTTTAATCAAAATTATTATGTATTTTAAATACTTAAATACATAAATCTTTTACATACATATTAATTTTATGAATATATAAATGCAGTACATATATGTAATTTTATACTTTTATTATATACACACATATATAATTGTTATTTTTAAATAATCATTAATACATGATCATCCAAATAATCATTGATAGATATAATCAAATATCTATGACTAAATTTATGAGATTATGAAATTTTTAAAATTGCTTTACAATATTTACGTAAAAAATGTACTGCTTAAAATTGTTATGCAATAAAAAATAACGAATATAAAATTACCATTAGCCATTTTCATTTTAGTCAAAAAAATTACATTAATCTATCAAAACATGCAAATACCTTTGATTATAAAGCTCTGTTGTCAATACACCTAGAACAGCTGTTGCGTTATGCAAAGAATTGGCAGGATCCTTAATTAATTTAATAGATCGTTCTATGTCTCCTATAAACATCACATATTGTCTATTCAATAAAAGTCCTTCTAAAGCCTGCATAGCTTTAATAGCTTCTGTACTAGGTCGGATTTCCAATACATTTGATTCATTTGTTTTTGATGATGCCACTCCAGGGGAATCAGGTGTAAATCTTACTATTTGTTCTGATTTTGATTCAGGTAATTGAGCTAAACAATATACTCCTATCACGCGACTTAAAAATTTGCACCTATATAAATATCAAAAAAATTTTATACAAGACAGAATAAAACATATATTGATATTTTATATGTCATAAAATTATTTAATTTACCTTATTGACAGATTGGAATTTTTTTTAAAGCCAATAGCTTCCAATATCCCCCATCCCTGTGCGCCATCATCAGCAATCGTTAATAATGAACGTGCTAGGGCTTTAAGAGCTCTAACAGCAATTTTGGTATTTTCATTGTATTGGCACTGTCTATATGCTAATTCACAAGTTTTAGCCCAAAGAAGAGGTAATTTTTCTTCATTTATATTCCTAAAGAAAAAATATTAAATTAAATGTAGGCACATTATAATGTAGAAATTTTTAATAATTTACACTTACGTTGGTTTAATAGCAGAAATCCAGTCAATTAAATTTATAAGAAGTGCTCCTTCTTCTCTAATGTCTTGACATAATGGAAGTCGTTTAAGTAAAATAAAGTACAAAGCAAGAAGTTTCCCCTCAGAAATTAAGAATGACTCCAATGGTGATTGTCGAGGTATTACTGATTGCCAAATTGTTAAAACTGAAGCCCAAGTTGGTGAAACTTCTTCAGATGCTACCATACAAATCAAAATGTTAAAAAATGTATAACTGACTATACTCATATTTGTTTTACATACAATTAAATTTAAAATATGATTCTAATGCAGCCTCCATTAAGTCTCCAAGTATAGTTGGTGAAATAACTGTTGTCTCAATAACTTTAAGTATACTCATAAGAATTGGATTGTTAGCTGTTCTTTTTAAAAGCCACGATGTCCAGCTAGTGCGAAGATGTTCCATGAGAACCTTATGTTGATTCATACCACAGAGTAAATCATTAATTAGTGAACTTGCTTCTGCAATTTGTTGGGATTCTGGAACTGCTAAAAATTTTTATTTTTTGTTTTAATTGCACTTCTTTAATAATTCTAGATATATGCAATAATTTAGATTATATAAATGTGTCATATTTACTATTTAGTATAATAGCTTCCATATCATCTAGCATTTTTGATAATGTATTACTGAATACTTTTGGATTTGTAGTTAATAAAATTTTATGTCGCGTTGTACAACTAATTAATAATTTTATCGCATAGTGTATATATATTTGCTTCTTTCTTACTGTAGCTGGGTGAAGATGAATAGGATCATAGCCTGCTGCCACCTTTAACAAACTAATACGTCATATTTATTAGAGAATATCTAATTTGTAAATAAAATTAAGATAATAAAATAAAATTATTGTATATACTTATGTACAGCAACATCTAAAGGATGGCATTGCTCATTGTAAGGATAGAGAACAACTCCTGAATCACAGTTCGTGGCATACCAACCAACTATCTGATCATAGGCAGGTGCATCTAATAAACGCCAAGGAAGTTTTTCAACATCCATAATTAACTGAATTATTTTATCAGTCTGAAATATATTGTTAATACATTAACATATTCTTAAGCTGATATTGATCATTTTATTAATTGTTTGACTTTAAGACCCCTGCATATATGAATACAGATACTGTGAAGAGTATAATTACCTGTCTAACGTTTGGTTCAGTAGATAATTTTATCAATAAATTTAATAAACAAACATGCATCCTTGCTACGATAACTAATGGATGTGATGTTAATAAGTCATTTATCCAAAGTGGCCAATGTACATATGTAAAGACACTTCCCAGGAATAAGTGACTATCTGGTAAATATTGATCAATTACTTTTACCATCAATTCCACGTCATTTACAGATGGATAGAAACGATCCCATGGCAATGATAAAAAGTTGCCATGAATAACGTTCAAAATATGATCTTTAACTGAATCATGTGCAAAATTGGTAACATAAAACTGCCAGACGAAACAGAGTATCTTGTTAGATGCTGGCAAGATATCGATAATAAAACGAACACATTCAACAAACATTGCTACAAATTTGTTAGCATATGGACCATCTACTATAATCCATGGTGATAAAACAGATCGATCATCTGTAAGTTTTTGAATCCATGCGGCAGTTGGTTCTTTTAAGTTTCGCGTCCAATACGGTGCAATCCAAGGTGAAAACATTTCACTTAAGACAGGCCATATTTTCTCACACACTTTAAATACAATAATTATAAAATACAATAATTATGTTTATTACAAATATCATACATGATATATGGTTGAAATGCTTACATTGGTCTCCTAATGATCCTCTATCAGATTGAAGAGTAAGTGCAACAAGAGCATGACCTACCATGCCAAGGAATGTACTTAAAGGTTCATTGTAGATTCTATATTTTGGATATAATCCATAAAGACCATATTGTAAACGTTCTTGCATAAAATGTCTACTTAATAATATAGCTGTGTCATATATCTATAATGAAATACAGAATATACAAGTTTATTTCTAATTTACGTAAAAAATTCCGAATTAGAAATAAATATAAAATATTGTATGTTTGAAAACACAAACCTCTTGTCGAGAAAGAAGTTTTTGCTCAGTAGCATAATGACGAATTTCATCTCTAATTTTAGAATAACTTGAAAATGCATTTTTTGATTTACCACTGAGTGTTCCTAGTAAATCTCGCCAAACATCTAGTGATAAATTTTGGCTTTCACTACTTTTTAATACAACACTCAGAACTTCACCATAATGTTCTGGGAATTCATGTAATAATACCAGTCGGAGATGATTCCTAAATAACTATAAAAAAATGTTTATCAAACAAAACATATTATAAAAATTCTTTGTATATGTAATCATAAAATATGAAATGTATAAATACCTCATGTAGTAATAGTTTCGTTTCATCTGGATTAAGACCCATATTACAAAGAGCTCTAGATATTAAGTCTATGAACGTTGATCGCTCACTTAATCTTGGACGCTTACAATTTAACCAGGCTCCAACGTCAAACTAAAAGGAAAATAAATGTAAAGATTATGATATTTATGTAAACATATAAAAATAAAAAAATAGCAAATAACGTACTTTTGATAATAATACAAAACAAAGATCGACATTTGTATTCGTAGAAAATTCTACAACAATGTGATACATTTGTAAAAACGTTGAAGCACTACCAGCAACAGGCGTAAAATAAGGTCCAAGTAAACCACCAAGGTGTGGTTTCTGTATAATAGTGCTTAATAATTGTGGACCTTGAGTTTCTTCCCCATTAATAACTATCTATTAGAATTGATATTGCATATTAATAATTCATCTATTAAAATTACTTCTCTTAATTTTACAATTATACGGACCTGCCCTAATCTTTCTAAAAAAGTAGTGATAAGATTTTTTGTTAGTGGACAAGGTGATGCCTCTTCTGTATAATAGTCTATAAGATAATAAAATAATTTAACTCCACTTTCTTGATTTTTGTGCAATCCTGTTGTGTTTTCATTTGTTCGATTTAGAGCTATTTCATGTTCCAACATTCTAAAATAAATAATAATATACTTACATATTTAATTCATATATGTATTAATGTAAATTTCAAGTAATTATTATATATCTTAAAGATGTAATATGTATTATACGCACGAAATTATATGGTCTATAAAAACACATGAGTAAATAACTCTACTTGAAGGCGGCTGAGTAGCTTTTATCAACAAATTTTCATATTCAGCTCTATTTTGTGTTATCATGTGATTAATAGGATCACTCATGTGAGCTTCAGGTACCTAAATATTACAATGTTATATAAATAATTTTATATTTGAAATTAGAAGAACATTATTGTTCTTACCTTAATTGTAATTACTGCTGGACCAGCACAGTGCACAGTAGGTGGTGTTCCTGATATAGAATGTTTCTGATTTGGAGGTGCTAGATCACATAATGCATGTAATGTTACTTGATTCTCATTTTCTCTATAAAGTGTAGGCACTAGTTCCAAAAAGCTAGAATCCACTGCAGTATGCTCAAAAACCATTAAATTATAAGTCTGAATATAATCTCGTATTGTTTCAAGAGATGATTTAACGTAATATACTATTCTATCTACATTGTATATAATTTCTTTAGATAAATTAATAGCATGACTGCGATATGGACCTAAATATGGAAGAGAAACAGGACGTTCATATGTGGTCAATCTTTTAATTATTCTTTGCAATGGTTCATCCATTTTAGGAGGTGAGATTGATACATTTCTACTCTTCTGATCGAAATTTTCTTGATTTCTACAGCATGTACGCTGCCATTCTTGAACTGCCATTTCTTGATTTTGCTGAACTGCCCAATAATCAATATATTCGAACCATGGTGTCTATTTAAAAAAACATAATATAATCAGTCGTATTCTATCACGTTGTATTTATAATAAACAAATTAAAATTTTTACCCAATTATCCTGAACGAGTAATATTAATTTTTGTGACATGTATTGTGGAGGTAATGCTGGTAAATAAAGACCTGGTTCATGTAATCTTGGTTCTTCAAGCCACAAACTTAAAGTTTTATAAAACCTATAAGAACAGAAATCTATCACGTTTTTCTTATAAGTCTTATATACATTACATTTAATATTACATACCTTGCCGCATTAAAATAAAATGTTCGTCTGTCATCAGTGATTAGCATTCCATTATTTAAATCTTTTTCTCCTTTTAACTGAAAGTATGTAGTAGTATCATGTAATCGTTTTTTTAATCTTTTAAAGTAACTTAAATTAATCATGCCTTCAAAAAATTTTTCACCAATGCCACCATGATGAACAACTCTAAAAAATAATTTCATTGTCATTTTTATTTGTATAAAACGTTAAATATACTTCTATAAAACTAAAAGCTTCTATAAAAATAAATTCTCCTTTTGTAAAACAAACCCCGACATTGACGGGACTCTTGCAAGGAATAATGCAAAAAAGTTTTGCCATAAAAGAGGAAGAATAGGATGTCCTATAGGTGTATCCAGTGCTTGCTGCGACCAACGATATATAGATAATCCATTTGCTCCGAATGGTTGCATTTTTACAGTTGCACAAGCTCGCTAAAAAGATATTAGATATAGATATTATAATTCTTGAAATAATATATATATTTGTATAATATATATATGTTATAGAAAACTTCAAGAATTATATGAAATATTATATAAAATATACCTTTATAGCAGTATCTAATGATATTTTAGGCTGTGCTGACAATTCCTTTAAAATCTCATGCCATAACCCAGTTTTAATTTCTCTGTTATATTGTTCAGTTAGCACAACTTGATAAGCAACCCAAACTGATTGAGTAGATTTTCCTAAAAGACTAACAGAACTTGAAGAACCAGTTGCCCAATTTAAGAATGAGCCAAATGATGTCATCACATTGCGGTTAGACATAGTCTGAAAATAATTCATTAAATAAATTTTTTATATTGCAATCAAATTTGATACTAACATAAAATATAAATATCATATACATTTTCATATAAATAAAATTAGATTGGTTTCATAAAGCAAATTAGAATATATTTTAAATAAAAGGAAAAATCGCACCTCACTATTTTCCTCTATGGCAAGCTAGTTAAATGGACATAATTTCTCAATCAATATAAGGTATAGAAATATTACTTCAATTAAAAGTAAAATTGAAATTTAAGTTAAATATATTATAACAACGTATTAAAGGAATAAGTATAATGTAATTTGTTAAATTGTTTATAACCGATATTTTAATATTTCTAATTATTTAGCGTAATTAAAACTGCAATAAAGATCTTACAGAGAAAAGATTCTGAAAAATATACTCCATTGTCAATTTTGCATCCGCATGAAAAAATGCAGTGCTGATGACTATATCCATTAGATACATTACACTTTGGTCTTTATTCCAATCTGGTACAAGTACAAGTACATTTAACCATAGGTATACAAAATCATTTGGTGTCTGCAAACGATATCTATAACAAATTATGTCATCTTATAAATAAAATATTATTGTCCAGTATCAATATTGAACATGTTTACTTACTTTCTGTAATTATATAAATGTGAATGTATCATATTTGAAAATTGTTTCAATATTGTTCCTGGAAAGTCGGCTGTTATAAGGTTTTTAGCCACTTTCATATAAGATCTATCGGCCGCAATTAGAGAAATAACAAGACTCATAAATTTATCATTCTTAAATAATGAATCAAAACATCCCAAAAATAACGGTATTATATGATGTAAACATATAAGCACTTGTTCATATTTACAATGATATTGTAATATTTCTAATTGGGCAAACCCTTTGGAACATATCAAAGGTATAGAATGGCCCCATAACGTCATGATTATTGCCACATAACATGCAATAGGTTGCTTTTCTAATGTACCAGTGACCAAAATTTCCAAGCGTGAATCAGAGTCCATGTCTGGTACATGAGCAAATGCTGTAGTGGGGTTCAAAAGTGCATAATGACAAAGTGCTTCGCTTTGATCAAGTTGATGTAATCTAAGCTTAGAAATCATCTCCCATGCCCATAATGAAAAAATATGTTTAGCGGTTTGAGGTCTTATCATTGTTGAAACCTGTAGATTTTAA
This sequence comes from Bombus superbus, assembly GCA_014737385.1. Classification (NCBI taxonomy): domain Eukaryota; kingdom Metazoa; phylum Arthropoda; class Insecta; order Hymenoptera; family Apidae; genus Bombus; species Bombus superbus. The sequence goes on along the minus strand of JACXIK010000041.1, from coordinate 4,122,792 downwards.
TATAACATAAATATCAAAATTGATTTCATTAAATAAGTATTGACATGGAATCTTCATATTATACCTGTTTAACACCTTCTACCAATAAAGAGGCATTCTGGACAGAAGAATCAGGTACATGTTTCATGGTGAGTTCAACAGTTAATAATGCTATGTGTCTATGTAAATCAATAGGAAGGTATAAATTACCATTTCTGTAATGAACATAGAAATTAAACTATCATTATATATTAAATAAACGAACTTTAGCTCAGTTAAAAATTATATTCTTACTCATTAAATCCCCAATTTAAATTAGTAAGAATTAAACGAGCTAACTGATTCTCAGTCGATGTTAATGGATATTGATTCAACCAGGTAGAAAGAATAATTATATCTTTCTCATGTGGTATCCATTTGTGTAATTTTAAGTCAGTGAATAAATATAAACTTAGCTAAAATTAATAAAATTAAATTTAGACATATTTATTTATAGAATATTACATATTTATGATTTATGTAATATAATTTTTTCATACCTTCCCAGCTGATATAAAATTATCTCGTAACTTCAGTAAGATATCTGATAGCAATGAAGGATATTTATTTGTTAAATTTGACAGAAGAGATCTAGCATCTTTTGAACAAGAATCTTGTGTTTTTTCACTAAGAAATCCTATCTGTAAATTATTATTATGATCAGATGTCTAAAAATTATATGTATATGATACAGACAATAATACATACTTGAAACAAATCTATTGTCGTTGTTCTTACAAAGTCATAATCCTTATCAGTCCTTGCCAATGCCATATTAGCAAAAGTTGTTAAAAGAAAATATGACTCATCCCCTAGCATGCTACTTAACTTTTCTTCAAAATTTGCACGAAGTTGTGAAGAATTTAATTCATTCATCCAATCTTTGACATTAATAATATAATATTACATTATCAACAGTAAATTTTAAAAATATTTATATTGTTCTTATTGCAGAATTCTAACATACCATGAATATATTTATTAGTAACGTGCATATCTACTTGTGTACAATCAGTGTGTAAAATATAAAATATTTGCCATAAGTTATTGGATGATATTGTATGATAGGGCATAGAAGCTAAATATTGCCACGCCCCTAAACGACGTGACGAAAATATGCACAAAACTGCTTTTAAAAAAAAGCAATCAAATTCAAGTTGAAGCTTTATCAATACTGATGCATGAGTATTCTGTGAGGTAGAAATTTAAAAGTTAGTATTATACAAAGTAAATTGAAATTTATATATTAAACTATTTTTAACAAAGTAGTAATACTACCTGATTTTTATCGAATTCTTCCCATTGGTCACTAGCATATTGCACAATATCTCTAATTAATGCACTTAGTCGTTTGGTTAATTGTCTATATCTTGGAGAATCATATGTTTCTAAACCTTGCTTTAAAATCCTAATAACAGTTGTAAAAAACGCAAACATTCGAAATAAATGATAATGTGTAATATAAGTTTTGTTCTGATGATAAACACCATTCCTGTTCTGAATACATAACACTTGTTCAAATAGTTTAGTAAAAGGAATTTGGTTTAGTAAAGAAATAAGGTCACTTTCAAATAGGTTTGCACCAACATTAGCTATATCTTCGTCTTCTTCTCCTTCCTCGTCCAACATTAGCCAAACAGTATCACCTGGACTACATTCTGTATCTTGTAATGATTGTTGCACCTGAATTATTACCATGAATTAGTTAATTATCATTTAGTAATGATCCAAACACCTATAGTAAATTACAATACAAGTACCTGTTCAAGGAACTTATCTCTATCTTTAATAGGTAATAGTATAACAGCCAGTGTGGTTATTACATGATCTAAATATGGATCATTCAATGGAGATACGCCTAATTTACCCTGGTGTTGTTGTATGGGAACTTGAACAAAGCTAGAAGCCCAATTCATTACCCCACCAGGACATCTTAAGATATGATTCAATATAAATAAATGATCTTGCCAAGTTGCAATACTTAACAGAACCTTTACTAATCTCGTAAGCCATTCTCTAGTATCTGTTACAAATTTTCCATCTTTTAATAATTTCCTTTGAAAATTAAACAATATAGTTATGCACATTCTAATTTCCATTAATTGCGGAATTGTCTGTGAAGAAATGGGTAATAGATTTACACCATCCTTCAGAGGAGGATATTCTGAAAATTCTACGCAAGATTCACAAACTCTTTGAACATAGTGTTCAATTTGTAACCTGTACATTTCTGCTTCATAACAATATAATGTTTGATCGTTGTGTAATAAATCCCTTATTGTTGATAAATTTCGAGTCAATGCATTTAATGCCTGCTGATTGAAACGTGCAGTGCAATATTCATGTGTAGCAATAACAGGATTTCCATCTTGACATTCTCCTGCTTCTCTAATATAGGCTTTATCTAAATGCCATAATTGTTTTTGCATTTCTCTAGAGGACTTTTTTAAAATTTCCAATTCATGAGAATTGATAATTAAATGATTCCTTACACGAAGATAATTCATTAAAAGTTCGTGCAATTTATGTTGCTGTCTAATTGTACTACTGTTAAGTTGTACTTCAGTAAATTCTGAAATAAACATATCAATCAATGCTAACTCTTTATTAATGTATAATGATGCTAATTGATTCTCTGTGAAAGGCATAATTTCTTTAAAAGCAGTATGTGTGTCATCTATTTGGTTTATGATAGAATCTGATTGATTCTTTATTTTCCTCTCATGAGTGAAATTTCTTGAATTTGATATATTTGGAGTAGCTTGAGATAAATTTGGTGTTGCAGTTCCATTACTAAGAGCATCAAATGTATTATCAATTGATTTTGTCATAGAAATCGATGTTGTAATTTTCTCCGCATTCCCCTCTAAATTATTTAATGGTGATGTCAAATCATTCCCAATTTTAGTATCAATTTCATTCTAAAATTTAATCGAAAATGCATTTTGATTATTTGTTAGAAACACAAAACATATTTGAATGGAGAAAATAGTATTTAAATACTTTAATATTTGTAACTTGTGACCCTTCTGCCTCTTCTGTAGCTGTTTGAATAGATTGTTGTTCATAGACTTCAGTGTCAATTGCAGCAGAATGTAATTCACTTTCCATATTTTCAACGCCTTCTCCCTTAGGATAATTTGTAGGAGATTCTTCGAGAAGGCATTCAAACTCTTCCAATGTTGGTACATCTGGTATTTGTTGTTCTATAGAAAGTTTAGTCTTTTCTTCTTTCTTTTTCTAAAATAATATATTTATATATATAACATAACCTTCAGTTTTATGAAATAATAAATGTTACTAATTTTTATAGGTGACATATTTAAAGTGATTGTAAAATAAGCTATGACATAAAGCTATTAGTAATAACAATAAATATTTTAATACAATATATAGTATAATTTGTCTACTGCCATGTGTTACATTAATTTCACATCAATATAAAGTACAGAAAGTAAATATCCTTTCTATATTCCTGCCTGTATTACAACAAAATAAATTATTATTGCATACAAGTGAATCATGTTAAAAAGTTAATGTTTACCTGTCGTTGTTTTAATATTTCCATTTTATGTATATATAAAACAAATTTTGTATAAATTTCTCTTTTATACGTAAAAGTCAAGTTCGTCACACAACAGTAATATGTAAAATATGAAAAATGGTGTTTATGACACAATAATAAATTTCTACGACGCTATTCTTCTATATGTTAGCATTGTATGTAGAATTTAGATACATTTGGATACACTATGGTTTCTTGTATAACCTATCATTTTTCAAAATATATTAGAATCCCAAACTGATAGTTCCCATAGTACGTTCATTCATCATATTGACTTCTCATTTAAGGTATTAATCGAATAACTTTACAATAGCGAAACTTGCATGGAAAATTTCTACGTAATAACTGTTACGATATTAGAGATTTATAATTTTCTGTTTATCGACCGAGAGTTACACGCAAATAAAGTGCTGCCTCACAATGGTAAAATACGGAATTATATGGTATACTATATGGTAGACTATAAAAGAAATACAAATACATATACTTTCTTCTCATTTTCATTCCATTTCTCTACTTCTATTCCTATACATTATTTTATGCAATTGTTATTATTTTTATTTAATATTAAACGAAACTTCTTCCCTTTAATTACCAAGTATCTTGGAATCTTTTCGCCAATAATGGAAATAAAAATTAAATATTTTATTTTTGTTTGTGGACTTATGTTCATTAAGTTAATTATAAGTTATAAAAATTGGAATTCATAGGGCAATCGAGTATACATAGTTACTGTTAAACGCACTGATATCTCTTTATGAGCTTAATATCACACCTCTTTGATTTGATAATTCCTTGATCTATTTGATCAATAAAATGTCAAATAGATAATTAATCATGTTTAATACTAATTTTTCAGATATATATATTTACTGTATGAGTATATATAGGAAGTTCGTCGTAACAGATGATAAAAATTCAATGATTGCTTCTACAAGTTAAAGGAAAACGAAAATGAAAAATAAAAAAATTGAGTTTCAGGTTTTATTTATTAATTATTAACAATTTAGAAGATTACCTAAAATGCCCCTGATACCCGGCAATCTTTTTTATAGGAATGAATAAAGGGTAATTTAATCGATAGAGTTAACTGTTCCTTCAATCCTATTTTATCATGCAATTTTGCGGTCAAATATTAAAAAATAGTTTACAGATTGAAGATACAGTAGATTAAAGAGAATAGCATATATGAATTTCATAATAAAAATTTTCTATATATGTGTAATATTATAGAAACATACCGTAGCCAAGTCCCTTTGGCGCAGAGGATAGCGCGTTGGACTTCTAATCCAAAGGTCGTGGGTTCGATCCCCACAAGGGATGATAATGACAACGTTATTTTTTTATAATTTCTTCCTTTTGATGCATTTTATAAAATTTATTTTCGCTATGTTCGTGTACCAAAAACTTATACACTGATATGTCACCTATGCTAAATAAGGTGATCTGTTACTATTTTAGGCATAATGAAACGATATTGAAGACGAACAACACTATGTTAGAAGAATCTCCATAAAGAAGAGTGTTATGGAATAGAAGAATGAATGGAGAATCAAATTGCAGAGCTGACTCCAATCATGATTATTTAGAATTATACAACAACAGATAACGATAAAACATACCGAATCCTGATAACGATGCTCTATAGTTTTCTAAGTAGAAACTCCTCTCACAAGCCAGACGTTTTGATACGCAATGACGAATATGGAGCTCTGTAGTTCTATAAGTAGAAACCCTTCTTACTAGTCAGACACATTACACATATCTTATATGTATGCTATATATAACTATACCACATTGCACGATGAATTTACTAAGAACAGAAGAAGTCATACAAAATGTAGATATTTTCACGTACTAATTTGTGTTCGATGTTCCAAGTGTCTACTCTGTGCAACTTATAAATTAATCGTTAAAAAATGGTAAATTACAGAAATATCACAAATGTTAATAAGGAATTGTCAAGTTGTGCATAATTTCAAATGGAAATTAATGAAAACACGTTCGATAGTAACAAAAACAGCTACACATTAAATTAAGTCTTAGCTTTGATACTATATACCTATTTCTGTCCATAAGTTGTTGGTATATTGTTCAGAAATTATAAATTCTGTATTTCTATTCGTTAGATGACTTCCTGGAGAGATGCGACATAGAAAATTTAGACGATTTGATATCTTGAAAATCTTCTCGGGAAATATAACGATAAATTTAATGTACATAGTAGAACCAAAATAGCAGTATAGTCAACAAAGATGTAGTTGTACATGAAGAAATTAGTAAAACCAATAGCACGAAATCTTTTCGTCGGAAGCTTCTTTTCAACTCTGAAAATGGCTCCGATACGTAAACAGTACGTTTTATATAATTATATCTAATATAAACCTACTCTGTTTACTATTGTAATAAAAAATACAAAGAAGAAGAAGAAGACCTAAAACGAAATGAGTCCTCGAAAAGAAAAGCAAAATACAGTCGAATACCGGCACATTTCGAATAAAATTCAAAAGGAAAGCGAAGATGAAAGAGTTTTTAAGTAGACAATGTTAGCCGGAACCACAATGAATAACGATCTTGTCTGTGTTGCGATGGTAATCTGGATTGTTGGATTGTTTTAGGTGCGTGAGAATTACCTATCAGAATAACTCGCTGGTGGAGTGGTATAATGGTAGTCCGATTTCGAACCAATCGGGGACGAGACGGAAATCAATGTAATTATAGAAGAACCAACGAGAATTCGTTGAAGATGCGCAAGCGCATGTCCAGTTTCACATCGAGCTATCTCTAATTTCCTCCGCGTGATTTCTATTGTCAACATTATGATTATTGCAAATGCATATAACGATTTTGCTTGGCGAGCATACAATTATTCAAGTTAATAAATGCATTTATCGCGATATTAGTTCGTTCACAGATTTATGAAACGTAATACTACACATTGTTTTAACAAAAATAATAGAAACCAATATGTATTTTCATTTTTATGTTTATGTACTATATTCTTGTTCGTATTAACTATTTTGTATTTCTGTATTTGCTTGTATTTGTATTTTAATGTACGAAGGGCAGAGTATGTCGATCGTTCGTTTCAACCTCGAAGATGTAGAATTTAAGATATTTTTAGTTCTTTTACGGTCACTTTCTTTCTGTCAAATAATTTGACATTCTGAAGCTATTTTTTGACTGAGCCAAAATTTTCCATTCCGAGGGCAATGACGTTTGGAATAACATCCAACGAAATTATAATAGTAGAATTGCTGTGAATCGCTAATAATAGAATAAAAGAAATTAATCACAGTATCGAACTTTAAAGACACGTGAATTTATATTTAAGATGAAAGCATTGACAATATTTGAACAAATCTAATATACATCGTGAGCTTTACGAAAAAATGTAATATTCTTATTAAATTGTTACTTAAATTGATAGAGTATATTACAATTTGTCTCGTCGAGGTATTATACAATAAATACGTCAAGAAATATAATAGTCCTGAGAGATGTAATTTCAATGGCAAACGTATGAAAAATTATTTTTCCAAATCTAATATCATTGAAGAAACAGCAATAAGAAATGAACCAATGATATGTAATTTAAAGAAAGAATTCCAACAAAAAATGAAGCAATGATACGTGATAAGAAGCCGTAAGTCTCTCCCGAGGGTTGAAATCTTCGACAGATGGATGAGGAAAGAATTCCAGTGTAGATTGTTCAATGTGCGGTTGACCGTGAATGCACCAGATATACTGCGAGATTAATATTCATACCCTTCACAGATCATTCATATTTAATAGAAAGGCTTTCGTACCGAAATTTTATTGTGGTATAATTACGTACAATAGGTAGATTCTCATATTATTAAAGAAAAAAAAAAAAAAAAAATAGCAACGAGAGAGAAAATAGAATATCTAATAAATTAGAAAACACCGTACGTCGTTTTAGTTTGATTACGAATATGTATAATATGCGATACGAATTCCTACGGTTGTAAATACACAATGTACATAAAGTATATTTTACTTACAAAATATTAACTAAAACATTTCAGTTTTAACAAAAGTAATTTACATCGCTGTTTTATAATATCAAGTTTACGTTATACTCTGAAGTAACTTTAACGAGTAATCGTTTCGCTAGTAGTTGATGATTTTTATAAATCTCTCTATTGGCAATTGGAAATGACGTTATTCAACAAGATTCGTATGAAATCCAAGGAAAATTCATTCGCGTCATACATTAAATGATAGCACAGACTAAAATCAAACTGAAGTATTCGGCCGAGGTACAAAACGTAAAAAAAAACACACACACAAACTATTAAATATATTCGTTTAATCGTCATATAGTTAATATCTTGTTTTTTAATAAATAAATTCGTCAATATCAAACGAAGCTTACTTATCCTAATCTAAAATTATTTCTCGCTCGGTTACACGTTTATTACCAACATATTCGAGTTTCACGGTGCAATTAGAAATATGTAATAAAGTCGGTTTCTCTTCGATTGGCCACAAACGTCTGCAGGTGCTCTTTCGCAAAGGGGCGTTACAACGATGACAGAGAAATTATCTGAAACCGAAGGGATGGGGGTGGTACACCACGCATAGTGGGGAACATCCATGGGGTAGGGAGTACGAGCGCCGAACATCCCTTCTCTCTATTTTCATACTAACCATGAAGCGAGAGAATGGACGTTGCAAGCAAACTTCGACTCAGATACGTGTGCAACCTCGTACCGAGTCATTCGGTGCTCTTTCTCGGGGTATTTTACGTACGAGTGTCCTGTCAAGAGTGTTCCAACAATTTTCTTCGTTATGTGAACGCTATTCGTATACGTACATGCACTAGCGCGTGCGCGCAAACGTGCACTTTCTTTAAGTTTTAACACATTCTTACATATTTATTTTGCATATTTCTTGTACGTAACTTTGGTCCTCTGAACATCGTGAAAAATAGATGTGCACGTACGTGAATTTTACAAACTTATTCGCTACGCCTAGGATCGGAAGATTTAAAGTGACGTCAAAGAAGACGTAAATTTCTATTCTTTGCAAATTTCCATTCTCATTTTGATCTATCTACGACGGATTGAATGAGTTTCGTGCAATGGCAAATTCAACGTCGATCGAGTTAGTGGTATATGAGAATAAAATCAAAGATTTGAGAATAACGCAGGCAATAAAGACGACGACGATGTATATCGCGCTTCAGACGAGCCGTTTGTAGTTTTTGTACTTCTATTTTGAAACTCGAACGCGTCGGTAGAATTTGACTAAATGTCGACGAAGGCAGAAGGACCATCATCTCCACGGCAATTCTTCGCGCGAATTTATGGACACCTCGAGGCGAAAAAGGTCGATGATACCGATAATGATCACGAAGAAAGACCCAAACCGAAATCAAGCTTCGACTTCACTTCGAATATACTGCTATACAACAGAAACACGTTAGACGCGGACAATTCGTGCAATTCTTCGAACGATGAAGTTATACAAGTAAGAAATAACTTTTCTTACGCGTAGAAACCTCTTCTGTTCCGTTATTGTTTTCAATACTTTTTTTGGTTCTCGTTTAAAGCAAGCGTCCGATCTATAATTACTTCCTACTCTTCGTTCAAACTTTTTTCTCCGATATTAGCTCATTAACTACCTAGGTAATCTTCATTTGAGTATCTTAAAAGCATAATCCTTTTAAGATGTTAATAAGTCGCGTCAGGACTTTGAAGTATAAATTTCATAGCATTGATCACGATTTCCAAATGAGGATTATCCTTGGATCAAGACAGAAAGTATATATTTTTGATATTTTAAAAAGATACTTTAATTTTCATTGAAAAGCGATTAATATCTATAAGATAATATCGAAATTTCGAGAAATCTTGACAGCTAATAGATTAATGTTCTCTAAGATTCGTGTATTATCTTAACGTTGACCCTTCCCAATAAGATTCACGATAATTTTAGTAAATAGACTAATGATCCAAGTATATTTGACAATTGTTTTGTTATGTAAAATTTCGGGATAAAGGCTGCGTTCGATACATCTTTAAACGAAGTATTGATAAATATACAACTATGCAAATACAGAGACGTTAAATTTATTCACAAATATTATTTTATCAAGTATAAAGTAAAGGATTAGGACAATTTAGGATTTAATACGATAATCTTCTGCGTAGGTAATGAGCATAAAAGAAAGATCCACGGAACGAGGCGGGAAACAGAATAGCAATGAAATAAACACATTAACGAATGACAAGGAGAAAAATTCGAATTTCTTTAATTTAAGATTACCATTGTTTCACGAACTTCATCAATCCGGACCTACTAATAATCCTGTATTTTTATCTCAAGTTACATATCCGTCTGCGCTTCCGCCGCATTTTCATAATTTACCATATTTCCCAACTTCGGAACACCATTTGCAAGGGTTTTCAGCTTTCTGTAAGTATTATTTTACTCTTCTTGTTAATGTTAAAAATTATTAAAGTAAATGGTACAACATCGAATGTATTTTAAATAATAATCGTAGGAGTGTTGAATTACGATGCTTGATTAATAATTGAAATTAACATAAACAGTATTCTAGAAATAAACAGTACCGTACATAACATAAACATAAACAGTACCGTAGAAATAAATCTGATCAGTAAATTGATCTATTGAACAGAGTTAAAATTCGATATATCATTCTACTGTCGTTCTATTTTCTTTTCTCTGTATACATAATTATTTAATGAAATTATTGATTTTTTCAAATATAGCGTATTACGCAATTTGTCTATCGAATGATGATTGCTTAAGAATTATTTCCATATGGTATGCTATCCAATAGAATTTCAATATTTACAATTACATTTTGACAAACATTTTGAAGTTACCACATTGCAGATTATTATAAGTATTTGTATTGCATTTATTTATTTCAGCCTGATGGCCTACAAGTTGAATAAATTAAAATTAAACTTACAGATAACTATAATAGCGTAAAATGTATATTAATTCTTTTGTTATCCCTTCTCTTTATATCTTTGTATAAACATTCTCTCTATTACACTTCATTCATCCACTCATTCATTCCGCCATTCATTATCTATCTATTCTTTACTTGTACTTTATTTCCCAATAATTGTATAGATTATTGTAGGAAAACATTTAAAATATAACTAAAACATGCTACGAAATCTTACAGATAATATATCTGTAGTTATACATGATATAAGGATAATACTCGAGAGAAGACAAATCGCGTTTCTGTTGATCAAGATATTAGAATCAAAGAAATTTTGCTTTCGAATTCTATTTACATACATCTTCCATAATTATTTTTATCGCCAAGAAATTTGTATTCAATTATTTGTTCTCCACAAAAGTGGAAAAGGAATAAAATGTAAGAATTCAATTCGACTCTCCCAAACTTTAAATAAATTTAAATATCTAATCACAATCTCTTATTGATCCGTATAAAAGTACATTGTATACATCGAATGCCAAAAGTTATTATAATTATGAATTTAATCAAGATTAACGGAAAGCATCATCTGTTTCAGTTTTTACACGTACCTTGAAATCCTTAAAACACACCGATAATTTGTCGGCAATATATATTTCAATATTTTATTCATTTCCTAAAGCTTTCCATTGATAAGTGTTATTACAGCAAACATGTACAATATAACACAATACAGGTATACGCACACGTTTGAATGGATTTATTCCGCTTCGCCACCTCGTACCGATGTTGTGATGAGATTACTGGACGCAGTTGGCCGCATTTCAATGTGAAATATACCTTGCTATATTTCTGCAAACCCAGTGTTACTCGCCTGCCCCTTAAGCCGTTGTCACGGCGAAGCTGCTGAGAATCGCTAGCGTGTTAAATGAAAAACAACAAAAAAAAAGAAGCACGCAAAATGAAACTACAATAATCTGTGAAAATATTAAAATTACAGGACAAATTAAAATATTTTCTAAACTAATAGGCTTTTGACATAAGTAGGTTAATAGATCTTTTCTATAGGGAATAATAAGCTACATTACACTTTAAAAAATATTAATATACGGGTAAATGAACATCTTAGTGTATAGTAAAATATATCATTTAAAAGAATCTCTTGTTTACATTGAACAGTAGCTCGGAAAAGGAGGAAAGAGGGACGACCACGAAGGCAAAGAACCACTTTCAGCGGTGAACAAACGTTAAGATTGGAAGTTGAATATCGTAGAGGGGAATATATTTCTAGAGGACGTAGATTTGAGCTCGCTACATCTTTACATCTTACAGAAACGCAGATAAAAATTTGGTTCCAAAATCGCCGTGCAAAAGATAAAAGGATAGAGAAGGCACAACTTGATCAATATTATCGGTAATTACTTACATGAACTACATGTTAAATATTTAAGTAGAGATTCGTTAGAAATATAAAAAACGAATAACGTGTCAATGTTTGAAAACTGTACAGAATTTTATTTTTTCTAAATTTTTCTTTTTTTCTTATTTATAATACACTTATTTAGTTATCGATACCGATTATCCGATTCTTCTATAAAAATCAATGTGCCTTCGTTAGTTTGGCGCCTCATAGATCTTCGATTATGAGTATTATTTGGTGTTGCACGTTCAATTTTGTGAGTAATTGTATGTATGTATTTGATAGATACGGCGAACTCTGCAAAATTAATTACATATTCGCAGCTTCTGTATAATAACTATGATGCGAAACATAGATATCCTTTGCACTTACAGACTCGAACGGTTCTAAAATTCGCTCAATCTTGAACACCTAATGAAACTTAAAAAGTAAGTACATATTAGCTTTTACTAAAAATTAATATTCATAAGATTATAAAATACATGTTGCACGGCACGTGGCATCCCTTCTACTATAGAGAAATGACTCGTTACAAAAAAGCTATAAACTGCAAACTATAGGCGCTTTTTTTCTTTCATAACTTTTTCTTCATTGGCTTCGGTTTATAAGTATTTAAACTCCGTCGACGACACTGGTAAGAATCCTTAATGGAATCTAATGTTGTAGCCATCGAAGATGGTTTTCTCCTTCGATAAATTATGCTAATAGCGTTGCATTTTTTCTGCATTTCGTTGTTGCATGTGACCCAGGACCTTAGAAGACATCTTGGAATCAGTCTTAAATAAACATTTTAAAAAAAGAACGAACTTTGGGTGTTTTTTCTGATTTTAGTATGGATTGTTTGCGCCAGCTTTTTGCTGGTTTCGTGTATTCCAGAGGTGGGTATATGTTACTTCAAGATAATCTTTCGTTCCAATTTTAGTTTAATTCTTACAATTAGTGCATTGCAATGAGATTATATACGAGTATGTATTACTCACAATACGCAGTATAATCCTATGTAAAGGGATACTTATCGCATTGGAAATCATCTCGTCTTCTTTTGAAGTACAATCGATCCCTATCTTCTTTCCCCACATAATTCTCTGCTCTTTACTATTGCAACTCTTAGTATGTATTATTTCGTATTACGTCTAATTCTATTATAGGTACACACATTTAGTTAATTCGCGTCCTATGCATATGTATGTATATACACGAATAACGTATTTGATATCAATGGATTTTCTGCATCACTTGTGTTGCTCTAATTTGATCGTATGGATTTTCCCACATAAATTACTACAATTTCGAAGAACATAAATATCACATTCAGGCTTCTAGAATTAACACAAATATGATATTATATAAATATCAAAATATATTCCTCGATTACTTATTAGAAGTTTTTAAATATTTGAAGATTTGTTGTGCATATTTTCAAACTCATCGTTAATAATTAATTAATTGATATAAAGGTAGGTCATATATAAAGTATAATAAAATATTGCAATTCTCCTATATGAATTTATGCACTTACTGTTTGGCTAAGCAAAGGTAAAGTTTCTGGAATGATTATTTGTCAGTGATTTGTGTATATCGCATATGTTGTATTGCATCCGTAATGTTGAATTTTTTCCTAGATAGGAAAACAGATATTATATCTTTTCTGTGACATATATAAAAGTGACATGAGATAAGAGATTGGGCATATGTCTTATAGGGTAGCATACGGTTTGAAGTTTGCATAAACTACTTTACATTCGTTTGTGTAGGGAGGGTTGCAGGATTCCAAGAGTAATTTAGTTGATATTTTAATATTACTATAAATCAGACAACTAATAAAGTATTAAATACAATTCTTTATTCTTTATTTTCATCTTATTCTAACCACGTTAAATATTAAATATTGAAACACAATCGCAATTGAAAATATGTATATAATAATACTATAGATAAATAATTTTGAATATATTACATGTTGCAGAAACTTCGCAATTTCCAGTGGAATGATAAATTTGCCAATTTATGGTAGAAGCGGATTCTGTGAATTCTGTTTTTATAAAAAAACCTTTGGATCTGCAAACAGTCATTCCTGTACTTCGACGAGTCCTGTTACCGGAACTTTTATAAAACCACAATGTAACGAAAGTGAAATATCAGATAGTACATCAAATGTACTATTTTCTGTTTGAAGTTTGAAAAACGAATTTTTTGCAAAAACAGTTTTCTACTACAAGCTGTTATCAAATATATACTAAGCTTCAATAGAACTTGTCATATTTGTATTTTACAAACAAGTTACGTTAAATAATTGTAACAATTAATGCATTATTTTGTGTAAATCCGATATTAAACTTAATATTTTAAATTAAAAACAATTGCAATCCACTGTAAAAAGATTAGTAGCAAATATGCTAAAAAAATTTGCGAAAATAGAAAATCCTAGTCTTGTTAAAGAATTTTAATAATTCAGATATAAATTAATATACAGTAATAAAATGTGTATAATACAAACAATTTAACAAATAACAAGTATTTATTTAAACAATATATTAATTCAAATAATCTTTAAATGCGTTGAACTGCACATTAAAATACTATCTTTTTATACATATACTGGCGACATATAGCATACTGCTACGTATTATTAAATGGTAGCTTAAAATGTAACTGTAATTTGTAACAATAAATAATACTAATACAAACATTGTATTATTTCCTCATTATTTTAAGATCAAACAGGAAGATATTCTAAGAGAAACATGGCAGAAAGGTAGAAGGGTATGCATGAAGAAGAACAACAACATACTGAAAAAGAGTTTATTACATTAAAAAATTTTCCCAAATTATATTGCTGAAAATTAATGTAAATAATTAGTTTTTTATAATACATGATAATTTAATAATTATATTATTTAACATTTTCCTTACAGTATTAATAAACGTGCTTAATGAACTAACCAGTAATCAAACTATAAAAATTCGTTACTCATCTTTAGGATCTAGTTAATTTCCTTTTATCCCTTGTTATTTTATTCCACTCTAAAAGATGAAAATTTATTATTTTATATTATTTTGCTTATGCAAAAAATTAGTTTGTGTAAAAATAGTTGTTTCATGAGAAAAGCACTAGCTTGTAATACTTATTTATTTATTTTTTGTTTCAAAATTATGATAAAAAGATATTATACAGAATAAGATTTTATAATAAAGATTTTACCTTTTGCATATTTTTCTCCTTATATTGATTTTCATTATCCATTTAAATATCAATGTCTTAATATTCTGTAATATTCTTGTACATTTAGTTTACTCTCTGCAATAAATAATCTTTAAGATATAAATAACAAAAAAGTGTATCTCAATAAACTATGACTTACTTGTTTTAATCTGTAACATTTGCTAACTTTTTAAATTGGACACTTATTTTTTTTATAAGAACATATAGTTTCACAAAACTTACTCCTTATTGGTCCATGATTTGTTTCCTTTCTAAAAGACTAGTTATAATATATTATATTACATGAACTTCTCAAGAGATAAGCCTGTTACATTCAATATTGATAAAATTAATTTCAAATTTAGGCACCAAGACTATGACATGTCCACATACTACATATAACTCAATTATACTGCACAGAACAGCATAAATTTGTTATATGATTTTTAAATCACACATGCTTTTTAAATATATCAGGTAACTATTAATTTATATATAAAGAATTTATATTTATTTTCTTTATCTTTTGAACCCTTAATATAAAGTACGTTGTATGATTATGATAATTTTGAGAATATTAAATATTATAATAGTACAATTTTAAAACTAAAAAAGCAGTCGATTTCAACTTACCTCCTATGACGAGTGACAATGGTAGCTGTGACACGGAGCGCTCTGAGAGTACCAGCCCAAATGGTAAACCAGAAATTAATGAAAACGAAAGATAGCAGTTAATATACAAGAAGTAAAATAAAAATAATTTCTATCTTCTGCTTATAATTCATATTTAAGTCAAAATAGATCTTTATTATTTAAATATTTACACATTCTTAGCGTGTATTGATATAATAGAATAATATAATTCTTTTACTTCTGATATTTTATATTAATAATGTTTCATTGCCATAAATAATAAGTAAAATTTTCAAATATCAAGAAAGATTAACTTCGTAAATAGGAATTTGTCTTTTTACTTAACTTTTATTTAACATATATAGTAAATAACTTAAAGGGCTATGTACATCCAGATAAGGACAAAAGTTAATATTTTTAAAATATTCTTACGATTTTTTAAAAATTTGAACTGCAAATGATATTGATGATTATACCATTTGCTTAAATGAGTTCTTTTTGAAACAGTGTGTCCGAAAATGATATTAGATATACTTTAATAATCATTCAACAATAAATTCTCTAATCTTACCATAGAATTACTTAATATGTGTCTTATTATGCACCAATGATGCAACAATTTTAACTTCATTTTTCAATATTTTCTAATATCTATGATCTACGAAACTGCCAAACCCAAGTTTATTCTTCTGCATGATAATAAATTTATAGAACCAATCTTCAAAATAATTACTTCTTCGCCCTTTAGATGTGTTTAGCCCTTTAATAAATAAATAAGAATAAAATAATATATTCTAATATAATCTTTCATTTGAAAAAATATAATTATATTTTAATTAGTTATGCTTAATTGTAAGCTATTGTAGTACTTAGAATGTTCATTTCCACATGTATAAATTTTTTCCATTTTCTTCCCACCATAGAATTTTAGTATGTTGAAAAAGAAATTTATAATTTTATTGATACATATGCTTCATCTTATATGTATATGTTATATACATACCTAAAGCATAATACATATGTATATAAAACATAATACATTGTTTGATAAGATAAAACAAAACTTGATAACAATATATGAATAATAATTTTTATTTAACTATTTACTCCTTTGTTTTTGTAAAAAGAAATCATTAAATCAATAGCATAATCTAATAGAAATATTAAAAAATATTAATATCATGCACAATCTGTCATTTAAAATCCCTATGTCTAAACAAATGAATCTAATATTCCTACCTGTAGTTGTACAACAGAAGCTAGCAAGAAGCCTAGCAAAGCCTAGCCTTGCTGTGTAGTTCAGAATTCCTTTGCTCTGCTACCTGCCCGTTTTTAGTCTCTTCTTTCATTTTCACTCTTCTAACTTTCGATACTAGATACTTGCTAGATAATAGATCTAACTAAGAATATTTTCAGGTACTGAAAACGTAATATACCCAAAAAACATTACGTACCTACTTAATTGCTTATTCCGTTACTACCTAATAATCACGTTTAACGACGCAAATCTATTATATAACAATAGTAAAAAAAAGAAGACAGTGTTACTAAGCCTAACAATGACAAACTTAATGTCTGAAAAAAGATAACTGCAGATTAGGCCATACGAATGTATATATTAACTCAAAACTAGTTAAATAAACAAAATCAAAATTTTTTTATTCATAAAATTCATTTATCTTGGCAATATATAAAAATTTATTTATAATCAGTGTTGTGCAATATCTGCATAAATACTGTGTATGAGATATAATATACTACTGAAAGAGAATTCGAAATTTTATTTATTTCTGTAGATTTATCCAATAAGCAACATAATCATATCTGTTCCCTTTATTCTTTATTATCTTTTAACTATTATTTTTAAATACAATCGAAGATTGCAAATAAAAATATAAAACTAGTTCAAAGATTTATACTACTTGGTTATAAAATATATTATATTCTGTTATTTTTCTGTATATTCTATATCATTATTATTGTTCTATATCATATTATATTCTTAATAATGCAAAATATAAAATGTTGCATTTATGGTGATGAGTACATTCTGTATTGCTTTATGGAATTTAATGAATCATTAAAAAAGCTTATAGTTCCTTACTATCATTTTTGGTTCCCTATAATAGTAAAATATGAGATATCCATTCTTCATATTTCTTTACTTTCAACTATTAGTTTGAATAAATAAAATTAAAACATGAAATAATATTCCAACTGTACATTTATTACTATTTTGCACCACACTGATTAAATGATGTATCTTCTGAAAGTGGATTTAATTAAAAGGGATACGAGATAGAATTAAGTTCCAAATTAAACCATATATATTAAAAATATACACACTTCAATTTATTGCTATATTTAGCATATGATATAGAAACAATCTTAATGAACATACATATCACGGTAACTAATTATAAAATAACTTAAACTTTTATGAGAAATATTTTATACATTTTTCGTGACTTTTAATGCCTTATTAGCACATAAGAATATTTATGACAATTTTTTTTCATAAATTTGCTCACATTTTTAGCATACAATTTATAATAGGAGACTGTATATAAAATATAAAATTGAACGTATCCCTTCATCCATAAATCCATGTTTGTTATACATTATGAAAATTACACAAAATTAGTCACAGATTATTTATATGTACAAATTGTTTAATACTGTGAATACACATAAATATAAAGCCCTTAGTTGTGCTTCCACTGACTATATAGTTGACAGAAAATACAAGAATGCTTTCTATATTTAATATTTGAAAGTTCTCATTAATATTTGTATATAATAACCAAATGTACCCTTATCTAGCTATTCTTTTCCCTATTCCTTTCAGTGATACATATCTTGTACTTTTGACTTATCCTATACTATGGACATTATATTTCATAAATTAAAAAGTAACGTAGAAGGTTCTGGTCGTTTTTATTAACTAACTCTTAAAACATTACAACTTAAATAATTAATTAGTCTAGGTAACCTACGAAAATGCTAACTGATATTCGTAATGTACCTGGTTCTTTTGCGAATTTATCAATTTTATTTCATATGAACATTTTCTTTCATGCATATTTCCTTTTGTCCTGAGATGTTTAATCTATATAAGAACCACCTCGCATATAATGAAAAAAGTCATGAAGATATCAAAACCTAGATTCTTACATGCACTGCTATATTGATATATTTCATTAAATTAGAGAAACAATCGTGCTCTCCAGTGTCTAATATAAAATCCTAGATCTATGATTATTTTTTAGTGTGTTACAGTAAATATAACAAAATGTTACAAATTTATTGTATGGATGGCACGGATGTATCCCTAGCTATAGTAACTGAATAGTCAAATCAATCTGTATCTTTTTCTCTAACAATGAACATAATTACACGTTAATAATTGTTTTTTCTTTTTGGATATTATATGTGCCACACAATGAGTTCAGGCACAATCTAGAAAATTGTGATGCAATATTTTCACATAAATAGTTGAATATGTAAGATATATGCGATAGGTGCTAGATAACAAAAGAAATACAAGTAAAAGCCTCCCTCACTGTGATCTATTAAGATGACGCTTCTCTGTCCTGTATCCTGATTGTCCTGCCTGGTCTTGTCTCTAGCCTTATAGCCCTGCCTGCTCCGATACTAAACAGTACAGAAGTACTGGCGACTAGAAGACAAGTAGTAGGTTCACCTGAGGTTCAAAAGTCATAAATCTATTAGTTCAGATGATTGAAAATACTCAAACTGTAAGAATCTATAAATTTTGAGCTAAAAATCAAATGTCATATAATTATTTACTATCATTTTAAGAATATTTCCTTACAATATTTCTTGTTATATGACTAACATACAGTATTAAGCAACACATCATTTCAATAGAAATCATCAATACAGATAAAATATGAAATTTCTATTAACAGTAAATACTATCATAGCTAATAATTGTGATCATTTAACATAAAAAAGTCGTCTTCAGACATAATTACAACCACCTTTGCAGAACAGATATAAGAATATCAATATAAACAAGTACTAATTAATGAGGTGCTAATTTGTTATCATTTATTAATGCATAATATAATATTTCTCTAAATAAAATTCATGTAACAAATTATCTAAAATCATTAAGTAAATAACAAACTGATGTAATTATATATTAAATTAATGTTAAGATATTAATTCCACAAACAATATTTCTCAATAGTATTTCTTGATATCTCATATATCCTATTATACCTATTAAAGTAAAATAAGTGAAACCTAAACCAAAAAATTATTGTGCACTAATTCTAAATAAATATTTCTTAATTTTCTTACAATAACATTAAAGCATTAAATGAATACTTTTATCAATGCATTTAAGTTTAGAAAGTATATCATATTAATTGAAATGTACATGAAAACAAAATTTCATATCTTAGTTAAACATTATTACCTCATATAGTGCATGCATTCTCCAATAATTTATTTTGTATAAAGTATAATATATATGTATTTATATAATAACAGTTTGCCCAAAAACATTTATCTGGTACTACATATCACTTACATACATACATTTTTAAAAATTTTCCTAATGTAATTTTTGCAGTGCACAATTTCTTATATGTAATAAATGTCAATTAAAAATAAATCCATATAGCTGCCTATATAATTTACATTCACATGATTCCTATATTTTTGAAATTAAAACTACATAATTTAATATTCATGAATAAACTAACAAACAAAATGTTAAACAAAATATAAGAATATTTTTAAATAACATATAAATAAATCAAATTTTGCTAACAATTCTATTCTATTACTGTTGCCTGTTTCTTGGTACAATGTGATTATATATTATTACTTTTGGTGTGAAATAATTTAATCAATATTATTAATATCAATAATATTAATAATTTAAAATACTTCACTAATATATATAGAAATATTTTATATATAATATGTATATAGAAACTATTTTTGTTTTTAATTTCTACAAAATAAAAGAATTTTCTATTTATTTGATAATATTGCAATAAGTACAAATACTTGTACTTCAAAATTTGTATATTTCAATAAAAAATATAATTCTATTTTTATAAACGCATCAAACATATATAAAAATTTTTAAGTTTTTTATGTAGTGAGCATGCGCGCGCTCGTGTGTAATAAATAGTGTGTAATAATACTGCTTCGTAATAAAATAAAAGTTATTGCATCAGAGAACTACTGATACAAATACTCTTTAATACCTATTTATTCTCTCATTTAATTATAACTAATCACTTTATTTTGTAAGTAACGGTTCCCTGATTGTACTTGATGTATCTATATAATTATGTAAAATATAATAAATAATTGATTTTAGAGCTCAACGGAGCTCTATTTAAAATTACCTAATGCATCTATTAAAAAAGTAAATTAAATCCCACAAAATACTTATTTATAATAATAAGTTTCATGTAATATATATCATATTACTTTAAAATTATGTTTATTTAATATTTCTGATTTCAAAATGGTAAAGTTATTCAAATGTAAATTAAGCATAGTCATTTTAATATATCCTAGAGAAAAGGGAAATAATAATAATAAAATTTTGCTTACCACGTGAGGGAAGTAACCATGGATAAACGTGTATTTTAGTATCTTCTTCCACCACCACCACCTCCTCCTCCCATGTTTCCACCACCAAGAGAACTACCGCCATAGCCTCCTTGATTACCATATCCACCACCACCACCTCCAGAATTTCCACCACCCATGGGACCTGAAAAATAAATCGTAAAAGGTTAGTAAAACTGTTTAAAATTATATAAGATTCTGTAAGATACCACTTATTTGATAACAATATAATAATTATACAAATCTTACTATCCTAACAATAGTGATAGACTAAGCATTTTTAATAAAATTAGACTAAATTATTGTACATACAGAATGTGATTAAACGATATTAAAAGTAATAAGCATTTTACAATCTAATATTTATACTTATTTAAATAAAAAAAGAAACTACATAGAAATGATAATGTAATATTTATAAAAATAATTATTTCTACGATAAAATACCTTTATAAAATAATAACTTAGCATATTATGAGCAAACTCAATTCGAACAGAATAAAGGAAATGGACAAAGGCGCTCCTTCTCACTGCAACATCGCGCCTTATGTCGTAATCTAATTTATATCAAAAATCTACTTATTCAGTTTCTTTGATTGTGATGTTTCCCAAATAACATTAAATTTACTTGTTGATTATTATTATTAACATTAACTGTAATTAGGATTAATCTTACCACGCTATGTGATTAATTATTGAATATCTATCAAATGCAATGATATGTGAACTTTACAAGAGAATCACACAAGTGTTGCATATCAACTTCAATAATACTCTGTATGTAGGTAGAAAACAAAAAATATTTAATAAACATTCATCTATTAATGTAAGCTTTCAATAATTCATAAAATACTTAACAATTAACACATTCCATGTACTGATACATGGTGTGATAATATTACCGTTTCAGAGAAGATAATACTCTAGTAATAGTAATGGTTATAAACAACAGTGAATCTTCAAAAAGGTTGCACCAAGTATTCATTTTAGTGTCTATAAATTCAATAATATCAAGAAAATGAAAAAATTCTATGATTCTACCTTCAAATAATGTGAGATATATAATATTCTATTTTATATAAAAGTTTAAATTTTAACGTTGTTAAAGTAATCTGCTAGTTAAATAAATTTCTGTACTAATTGCACGATCAACAGAATATTTGTAAAATATTTTTTAATTATCTACTTACGAAGTTTAACTGGAATCGATATTACACTTCGCATGTGAATACTTAATTAGTAATAAAATATTATAAAATTGTATTAATTATAAGCTGAACGCTCCTTGTGCAACTTGTTATGGTCATAAACAATAGTATATCACATATACTATAATATAATAATACTATAATATAATATAATATACTATATAATATAATATAATATACTATAATATAATAAATGCAAATCTACGAGTAGTTGCTCAAGGCACGTAACAGACGCGTTGGCTTTTGAGAAGGACAGAAGCAACCTTGTCCACCGAAGGGTGGTAGCCATCTCGAGTCTCCAGACTGTCGGCCACTAGGACCCATATTAATACCATAGGGAGCAGGTCTTCCTCCAGAGTTGAAATTATTCCGTACTGGACCACCGCCATAGCCTTGCTGGTAACCTCCTCCAAAGTTATCGTTGCTCCAATTTCCGCCACTATTATATCCACCTTGACCTCCTTGACCTCCCCAGCCACCTCCTTAAAGATAACGTTTATTAGTATTTTGTACAAACTTAATGTACTATAATATATTATTAATCAATATATTAATGTAATACTTAGTAAAATGGGAAAAGTATATCTTTCTGCGAACCTTTACCTTGATTCTGATTCTCCCAAGGGCCGTTACCACCCCAACCTCCTTGATTACCTCCACTATAACCACCCTGATTACCACCATTATTCCAATCCCCACCGCCTCCACTTCCTCGACCTCCCCAATTGCCGCCGCCCTGATTGCCACCACGTGGTCCTCTTCCTACATTCTGTCCTCCTCTGCTACCACCACCGCCACCACCACCACCACCTCCTGATGCAGAAGCCATCTCTGCCTTACTTAAAGCCTATTATCATAAATGTATAATAAAATCTAAGAATTTAAAATGCTTCTTTAAGTCTAAATAAATAATATATTAACATAATTCTTACCTTCTTAACATCTACATGCTTGCCGCGTATTTGATGATTGCGTTGCAAACAAATTTTGTCTACAGGATCATAATCATCAAATTCAACAAAACCAAAACCACGTTTTTTGCCGGTTTCCTTATCTGTTACAATGCTGATTGAATTTATGCTACCATAACTTTGGAAGTATTGTCTAAGATCTTCTTCTTCATGGTCATCTTTTAAACCACCCACAAATAATTTCTTTACTGTTGCTCCAGCTTCAGGTCTACCAATTTCTTGTCTAGGAACAGCTCTTTTAGGTTCAACTACACGCCCATCTACTTTATGTGGTCTATAATTTAAAATAATAAAAAAGAAAAATATAAACTTATATATTATTATGCATTTCATTTTGTTACTTGAAGCCTTTAATATTAACATATTATTAGTTTTAATACTTAAAACATAAATATATGGATGAAATTAAATTGCTGTACTTGTATAAAATACAACCTTGCGTTTTGAGCATCATCTACCATATGTGCACGAGAATAAGTAATAAATCCAAATCCTCTGGATCGTTTTGTTTTTGGATCTTTCATCACAACTACGTCTACGATTTCTCCCCATTTTTCAAAGTGTTTCTTTAAAGAATCATCTGTAGTTCTATAATCCAAACCACCAATAAATAATTTTCGAACATGTTCAGGTTCATTTTTCCCATCCTGAAATACGAAAATATCATTAGAACTAAAAATACAAAATGTTATATATATTATAATTACTAATATCTTTAATAACATATTAGTTACAAAATTACCTAAAAATATTGCAATAAAACAATAAACTTTAACATTCATATAATATTTAATTATTACATATGTAAATATGACTTACTATTACTAAATATTAATATTAAAAGGTTAAGCTTTACAAATATACTAATCTTTTGTATTACAAGCTACATTCCTTCTCTTATAAAATATTGTATATGTTACTATTATCACTTTTAGCGGATTCTATTAATTTATATAACATAAATGTAATATATAACTTAATAATAATATATTACAAATATGTACAAATTATAAAATAGATCATTTACAGTAATACAAGAAGCTAATAATAGATACCCTATTAATAAATTTTAAACGTTATAACAATTTTATTGAAAAATAATATAATAGAATATATTTCGTAAGACTGAGATCAGTAAATCTTAAATGGCGTAGCGTCAGTGAACGCCATGCTATAAAAGAACGACAGAAATATCTCTTTGCGTATTATTTATATCAAAACAACAAAGTAATAAATATTTAGAAACCTTCTAGCATCTTTATAATACTATTCGCAATATTTAATTAATTTTTATATTAAAATTACTCTAGTAGTTTATTTATCGTAAGAAATCATAAAAGACCTTCAACAAGTCACAAAGCCTATAAATAATAAATAAATTATACGTGTCAAACAAACAATAAAGATTTTACAAAAACTTCATAATAAGCAACAGTATCACGTATTATACAGTGTACGTATGTGTAAGGACGGCAAAGTGAAAAACTAATTAAGACTAGATACAAATTCTTATCTTTATACATATCACTTTTACAAATGATAAAATATTTTTTCCAAGACAAAAGTTAATTTATAAGCTTTTACTTACATCATGTTCCATTTTAACCATTTTCGATAATTTTGAATGGTCAAATATTTTCCTTCACTACAGAATACAAAGAATCCCAGTAAACTTGTGTATGAGAAATGGAGATCGCGCACGTCGGTCGATCGATTATTACTCCTTCCAAATGCTTGTGTGAACCCCAAATGCGCAAACTGCTATACAAAATATTACAGCACGCGCAACCTTGTATTATTTATTAATTTACTGTTTCAATAAGAATTTTTCAGAATATTAGGATTAAATATTATCTAGAAAAATTGTATGCATTAACTGACATATTCCCTAATATGTATTAATTACCTATGTTAAAAGAAATTATAAATCATTTTTGTTGCATTATACATTTTCTTACATAAGAAATAAAAATCATGTATTGGCAAATTGATTATTTTATGTTATATGATTACATTACGTTATTATATATTTATGCGTATAAATTATATATATTCTTGGTTAGAAATACGTCTCTTCTTGTAAAATATAATAAAATAAATATTCAGTGTTTATACATGCAGCGCCGGAAATGTCAACCGTCGTTAAATCAAACTACGTACAAATGGCGGTTACAGTAAGAAACTGACTTTTTTCAAAATTCGCTGTGTATGAAATTAAACTGTAATTATATTATATGATAATTACTTTTATTACCATATTTACATACATTCTAAGGTACATACATTACAATGGTTAAATAACAGTAGCGGATTCTATTATCTCTTACTTTTATTCTTTTGTTTCCTTTTTAAGATTTTCTGGTAGTGAAATATTATATATTATCCAGAATCACCTCATGCCAGTTTGTCCATACCCTTTATATTACTATACGTGTCTAATATTTATATATCGTATATATTAATGCACATTTACAGATTGAATAAAATGTTTTAATACTAGTGACATTTATTTATTTTTAACACAATATTCCTTTCAATATTACTTATATACACTTTCTTAAATTATTTGCTATTATTTTAAATTTCCTATTTGATATCTTTACCCTTTTATATTATATATAGAATCTGTTTGTATATATCTGATTTTTTAATTAAATTTTTGTGTAGTATTTTCTGTGAGTAAAATATTACTGATTAGAATTTGTGCGAGAAGTTTGATTTACGAAAGCAGGATATGGTTTGTCTGTACAATTCAAACAATTTCTAAGAAAATAATTATGACTTGACGCATTTTGTGGATATAACTTTTCCTCAATGCGTTTATTTATTACCACTGCTTCAGCAAGAGGTATTGGTTCCGTATACGTAAATGTCTTTTTTTTGGTATCAGACTTATCATCTAGTTTTTTAGTATTAATTGGTCCATTAATAACAGAAACTGCATTGCTCACTTCATTGGTAGTTTTTATAACAGGTGTGATGTTACCCATTGAATCTAATCTAGAACTGATTTGGTCACATGAACTTATACAAACCACTGATACTTTAGATGGAGTTTTTGGTAATAAATTAGAAGCAACTTTTTGTGTCTTTTTTGTATTTTGTTTTTGTTTAGAATTCAACTGCTTGGCTTTTGTTAATTTTACTTTGGTTTCAAGAATTGTACTCTGTATCTTACTATTACTATTACTTTCTGGATGATGATGTCTAATATGTCTATGTAAATTATCTTTCCTTCTAAACACAGTTTCACAGAATTTGCAAGAAAATGGCTTCTCATCTAAAATAAATTTTATACATCATTGTAATACGATATATCATATTTTGTTTAGTATAACATACCTGAATGAACTGTCAAATGACGTCTTAATTCACTTTTAGACAAAAATACCTTACTACAGTGTGCACATGAGAATGGTCTATCTTTTCCATGTATCTTTTTATGACGAAGTAACAAAGATTTATCTTTGAAGCTTTTATTGCATTGATCACATGCATATGGTCTTTCATCTATTAATAAAACAAAGTTGATAAATTTAAGATAACTTAATAGTAGCTCAATGTTTTTTCCTTCGTATAATTACTTACTAGAATGTATTTTTACATGACGTTTTAAATTGTTTATCATCTTGAAAGTTTTATCACATGCTTTGCAAGAATATGTGGATGTTCCATTATGAGCATCTAAGTGATTTTTTAAATCATCTTGTTTGGAATACTTTTTGTCACATTTAGGACATGTAAATTGTTTTTTCCCTAAAATTAAATTATTCATATTTTAGTAAATCTAAATAAGGTAAAAAAGATACTTGTGTTATATTATAAAAATTAAATACCATGTGAACGCATGTGCCTATTAAGCTTATTTTGCTGAGGAAATGCTTTATCGCAAAGATTACATTTATATGGTTTGTATCCTATGTGAATTCTTTCGTGATATTCAAAGTGAGACTTTTTAATGAAACTTCTATCACAAAAAGAACATTGATAAGGTTTAATTCCAGTTATACAAGCATCATGATAACATTTTCCTTTCTTGTTTCCAAAAACTTTATTACATATAGTGCATTTATACTTTACTGGTGTCCCTGGTAACACGATAATGTGATTATAATGAAGATATGATATTGGTTTACCTTCTAACTTCTCTTTTTCTGAGTGTTCCGTTGTAACTTTCTGTAAAATTTTTTAGTATGTACATAGAATACGATGACTTTTAAATATGATATATAGATTATATAGGACTTACCTCATTGGAAATTTCTGATGTTTTATTGCTAGGTGATTTTTCTGCTACATTCTTACTTGAATCTGGTTGCACATTTAGAGGCATATTGTTCGATTCTGTGTTTGAAAGTTTGTTTGACATGACTTTGTTTTTAATCTCTGTTGTAGAAGATTTATGTATCTCTTTTGTTTTATTAAGTACGTCTTCAGGACACAGCTTATAGTTATTTGTATAATCGACAGAAGTTAATTCAATATTATTTGCTTTGGGTTTGGAATTTTTATTAATAACTAATTCCAAGGGTAATATATCATTAGATGTATTATCTTTATCAGAAGTAGAAGTATTATTTAATACTTTTTTCTCTGAAGGAGAGCAATCTAAAGCAAAATATAAACTAATTTATAAAACGAAATTATTATAATTGTTAATATTAAATATGAAATGTTATAAATTTCCTACCGTAATTTCCGATATTTTGTACACTATGCTTATTTACACAAATTTTGCAACCTTGTTCTTCATATATTAAACACATACGACATTTAATGTGTCCGCAATTATCTTTCACAAGTCTTGTACGTGATGTATTTATTATTTGTCTACAACTTGGACATTCTTTGTTCATTATAAGTATTTTTATTTCCAGACGGAATAGAATATTTTATTTGTTGGTAAATAT
This sequence comes from Bombus superbus, assembly GCA_014737385.1. Taxonomy (NCBI): domain Eukaryota; kingdom Metazoa; phylum Arthropoda; class Insecta; order Hymenoptera; family Apidae; genus Bombus; species Bombus superbus. The sequence continues at coordinate 4,094,291 of JACXIK010000041.1, read as the reverse complement.
AATCTTATTAATTATATTAAACTTAATTTTTTCTTTTATGTATGTACGTTTGTTTGCTTTCTATCGCGTTTCTTAAAATCCAGTGTTCCAAATACACATACTAACATCTGATTTATATTGTGCATATAACATTTTTATTCCATTCACATTTTAATAATAGATATAGTTAGAAAGTCCTATAAGAGATACGTGAGATACATATACATATATATACATACATATATTTCATGTACATGTATAAATATTGATATTTTAATTAATTTTAAAAATAGGTTAAGATAAATTATAGGTTCACATTCAAGAAGGCAGTACACATGAAAAAGACATTTTACAAAAATCACAATTTTTAAAAAATAGTAATTTAATATTTTGGAGTATAAATTTCATCTGGGTCTAAATATCAATAACTTGTACATACATATATATTTAATGTATATATGATAATGATGTAAATTTACCAGTGCTGCCTCAAATGGAGAAATATTTAACCTTACTTTCAATCAAATTTTTTAATTTGAAGATTTGGCTTTACTAAATTATTTTTAACATTAAAATAAAAATTTACGTCTCACTTATCAACGATTTTCTTACATTAAAGGCATGGGAGATAATCTACGACTGAAGGTAATGTTTGTCATTCAACATTCTTTTAACATTATTTTGGAGGTTATGACTCAATCATTCAGTGATTTCTTTATTTATTTATATTTAGAACATTTGGGTTTCATGTAGGTAATTTTGTAAATAGTTTAAGTAATACACAAGCGATTTGAAAAGTTAATAGTACTGTGTTAGTGTTTGATCTTTTATTCTTGTTTGATTATATACATAAATATATAAATAGAGAAAAAAATTTTATGTAGATAACAAAAAGGATAGCTTTGTTTAAATAAACCCTTGTACTTATGTATTTATTTATTAGTATATAAAACAGCAATTCTTTGACGAGATATTACAAAATTTGTCATATTTGAGCTATTGTAATCTGGCAAAATTATTATATTATAATTATTTTAGCTAGTAAATATGGGGTTAATTGTTAATAAATTATTAAAATTTATGTGAAACTATATTCGAATTGTCCATTACATTAAGTTAAAGTAATTCATTAAAAGATTTTCCAAGCTTTTTGTAAAACAATAAATACAGCGAACAAGGAAGAAAGATCTCTAAGTTAAATCAAATTTTATAGTAATACCTACAGTGTTTGGTTTTAATTTAATTAGAAAAATATTACTAACATGTTGATGAAATTTCCATTAATGAAAAGTCAAAGATAAAAATGTTTGGTCGTTGCATTAGTGTCTTTACTGTAGCTTCGCTTAATGTTTTAATAGACTTGCATTATTCGTTAATGTTAATTTTTTACTATTTCTCTGCATTTGTTGTAGGATCCTGATTTTATTCGCAAGAACAGTTTAGTCGTTTATTATAACATTCATTCATTCATTGCAGTATATGCTAGTATATGTCTACAATTTTCATCTTTTCATAATATTTCACTCTTTTTGATGCCATTTAATTATTTTTATTAGGATTTCTAAATATGAATATGACAACTAATGCAAATATTGAGAACGTTAGAAATAAGATTCAAGACAAAAAAAAAAAGTCGAGTAATACATATATAGTGAAAATTACTGAATTGTCTGGAACTTGGGAACTCTACTTAGCGAAAGAAAGACGAGTTTTTTAAGCTCCCTGTATTTTGTCGATAAGGACGCATGTAACAAAAAAAAACGAGTAAAGAAAAGAAAAAGATTGAAAAGCAGTCGGTAAAATTGAAAACATTAATGAGAAAACATTATTGCAACGACAAGTATAAAAATATATTATTTTGATCTCTAGTCACATTTTACCGACTGATGTGAATTCTTAATCAGTATCTTTCTTAGACTTTTTAACTAATACAGATGTAAGCCTATTGAAGAACTTCTTCATTTCCAATTCCTTTGCATATATTCCCAATTAGTATCTAGATTATTTTCTCTTCTTCTTTTATTGTTATTTTTTGCTAGTCTTTATTGCCTAAAAGAAGTAATTTTAAAGCCTGCATCATTGATATCTTTATATATCAATACAAACTGTTTCAGTATAAATTTATAAAGCATTATAAATGGTCCAGTTTCTCTTCCGAAATGCCATATTAGATATCCCACAAATTGAAAAAATTGTTCATAGATTTAATTTTCTGTTATATTCCGTAGTTATTGACATCGAGATTACGTATAAGTTAGAGCGACAGACTGTAATGACATATTTCAGGTAACACTGCTTATAATAGAATAAGATATTTGTTGAACAATTCGAAGGTGTCGCTCAAACCTGGAGTAAAAATCTCTTCGGACAATTATTAAAATTAAAAAGTTTTTATGGAAAAAAGTAATTTACACTTTTCCCCAAAATTCCTTTGTGAAATGTTAATTAGTTAAAAGTTACAGCAGTTTCTTCCAGTGTAACACTGTTGAAAAGGAAAGACGCGAAATCGCCGCGTTTCCAAATCGTCAAGTGCTGCTCCAAATGCTTCGTCGTCAATATGTTAATGGAAATTTTGTAAAGATATTTGTTATACTTTCGTTCGACTGAAAGAGATTCAGGTTAAACATTATATAGTTTAGTGGTTTCAATTTCTCTTTCTTCCTTGCTTGCTGCTCTTTCCTGCATTTATCTTTGTCGACAAAATATGTAGTATTTATTTGCTAAGAGCTTGGAAAATCGTGTCTCACGCGTTAGTTGCTTTAACCTAACCTTGAATCAAAAAAGGTTACTAGATATGAGATACGTTTTACAACAGTAAAATTTCGTATCTGTGCAATAAAGTGTCAGTAAGTGTATAACGAAAAATAAAGAATTGTTTATTATTTACTCATATTTAGTAGATTATTTGTCTCCTTTAGGTATTACGTACATTTAAAAAACTGCATCGTACGCGAATGGCTACTTTTCAAGGTGATGATCATGCATTACAAGGTACAAATATTTTAACATAGTTATTAAATATTCTTTGAATGCGTAATATTTGGATAAATGTTACTTAGTTACAAGGAATAAGTTAAACGAAGAGTACAAAAAGTACAAAAATGTCACAAACCCAGCTGCTATTGAAGAGGTAAAATTTTGATTTAAAAGTATTATGTACGACGGTATAAGCCGATACAAGTCACGGAATCATAAAGAGATCGGAATTTAGAAAAACGATGAAAATGCTTATTTTCGGGATACAATACGATATAAATTCGTTAAGTATGCGAGCAAGTTTGAGGACTAAAGGTGACATTAATCCTCTTTTTATTCTTTCCACTTGGGAATTTCGTAGGATGTGCTTTGATATTTTGTTATAGATTTGTATGAGCAAGAAGGTTAAATGTTTAATGTACAATTTTTCTTATAAAGTACAGGATCGTTTACGGTATGAAAAGTTATAGTCTTCTTCTCACCGATTATTACTGCATGCCCCGTTGTTTAGGTTGCTCAATATTCGTTCGTATAGAGATGGTTGCCGCGTTTCAGGTACATTTCGCCATTTTTCCTAATGTTAATAATTAATGAATATAATCTCAAACGCAATTCTTTTACTCTTTGTTTTCGTCTTATCTTGGCTTGTTGAAGCACCTTTTATATTTTCTACTGCTTAACCATGCAAAATAAAAAAAAAGATATTTAAAATAAATGTTAAATGAATATTGTTTTAGCTAAACAAATTTGCGGAAGAAGTAGAACACGAACTACGAACAACAGTAATTCAAGCAGTTGAAACAAAACCTGGAACATTCGGTAATATTCTCAAAATATAAATAATTTGTATCATTTCTCCCCAACTTGGTTTTATGATGTTTTAGAATTACGCCTTACACCTGATAAATTGATAGATAGTGTACCTTACAAGGATGAGGGATGTCACAGTAGTAATAAAAATACAGATCTAAGCACATCCACTTTAAAAGATAAACCAAAGTAGTAATTGCAAATGTAAAATAAATTATGATTTTGTAATATGTTAGATAATTAAGTCTAGAATACAAAGAGAATGTGTTACTTTATGAAAAAATATACTGATGCGATTAATTCTTTAATATTGTGCACTCTCTTCTAATACTTAACGATTATTTTCAACACTTGTTTCGAATTTTTTATGAATATTAAATAACTATTTCCAATATTTTCAAAGATTCATTGCACAAATTATGAACTATTCTAGAAATAAATAAAGTTCGATATCTTATTACGTATTTTATAGAACAATTGTATATTAATCATCAGGAGAAAAACAGTAGCCAATTATAACTAATTATTGGAAAATATCTGTAATATTACATTTTTTCTAATAATTGATCTTTCCTCTTAATGATATCTAAATGTTTCTTAGAGCTGTCAAGATGTTTACGTTCCGTAACTTATAGCATTCAGTTAGCACCTTCGACCTTCATCCTAAAAAGTATAAAAATAATTTGTCAATATTTATTAACAATATTATTACATTAATTATTTTCAACTGAATGACAAACAATTTGCAAATCATATTTATGATAAAAACATCTATATTGAAGTGTTACTTACTTATTTGGAATGTTATCCTTTTATATCGATGGAATGTGTTAATCAATTTTCACTATCTTTGTACATTTCTATATGATACAGCATCTCATCCGTATACACGGTCGATATCTATCTCACCCGATATAAGTGGGTTTTGTACTTGTTAAAAAATAATTTTAACAATTTCTCAATACAAAAAATGATAAGAAGGGAAGATGAGGACAGTACTTAGTACATATACAATGTTTTTGGTGCAAACCTAATGAGATATTTATTTTGTAAATTTGATTTGTGAGATTTAATGGATACATAAGTAACAAATAAACGTAGTTTAATACTAACACATGTTCAGGATGGTTACGAATTTGGTCAAGTAAATCCGCTGGTCTTATTTGCTCAGTACAGATGCGGTGTACGGCAGTAAATAATGGGAATTTTTCTAGCAAACTCTTAGCTTTCAGCATTCCGTGAACTTCATCAGCTGTGGCTGGACCTTGCAATTTTTGACCACCTAAAAGTTCATCTTCGAGCTGCCTAATAGTCTAGTAGGAAACATACGATAATTTTATGAAATATTTAATTCATTTTTTAAGATGAAACGAGATATAGAAGTTGTAAAATAAAAAATATATAGAATAAATGAAATGTATACTTTGCCAGTTTTAACAAATTGCTCGCAAACTCTGCGATTTCTTCCACCGTAGCAAGTAGTTATCAAATCTGCTACACCGCAACTTTCGAAGAACGTTGAAAGTTTCGAGCCACTGTAAAACGTGTCTACGAACTTGATCATTTCCATTAATCCCAATCTGATAACAGCTGCTTTTGTATTGTCACCTAGTCCCATACCATCTACGAAACCAGCGGCGCATGCCACGATATTCTGAAACGTATATGCAAAATATACTCGCATAAACTAAACATAAGCGTTGCAATATACCAAACACAAATAAGAAAAAGTATTATTTTATTAATATTAGAACTTATCTGTATAATCGCATACCTTTAAGGCACCGCATACTTCAACAGCTTCACAGTCTTCAACAACTACAACTCTGAAATTAGGAGTTTGAATAAGGTCCCTTAACATTGGGGCCAAACGTTTATCTCTACATCCTATAAATAATGAAAAGCAATTGTGATTAGTATATGACAATAATATCGAATATTAAATCATGCAAGTCAGATAATAATTACCAATAGTTGTTTCACAGAACTTCTCCTCGGCAACTTCGTTAGCTAGATTTGCTCCCATTAAAACGTAACATTGGATTCTTAAATTCTTTTCAATGATTTTAGAAATTAATTCGATATTCGTTCCATCACCTCGATCAAAACCCTTCATAAATATTAAACGTGTTTAATTACGAGTAACGATCGATTAAGATATTTGATAAGATTTCATTAGCAATAAATACCTTAATTAATGATACACCAACCGCGGTTGGTTTAATTTTACCGAGCAACGTTGCGCACAGTGTTCGTATAAATTGATGAGGTATTACAAAAATAAGAATATCCGCATCTTTGGCAGCTTCAACGACGTCTGGGACGGCAACCTGGAAATTGCATATCGAATTAATGTGGTATTTATTAAGCAATTCGTATCGTTTCTTAAATAACTCAAGACACATCTCCTTATATGTAACATTTACACGCAATGTAATCATTTATCTGCCCGATTAAAAAGACCTTGAGATTACCGGTAAATCGTGAACGAAAAAATGACTTTTATCCTAAGACTCACATATCGCTATTGATTTAGATCGATGGATTTATCATCCTCATTCTGAAATTAGATAAATTTCTAACGAAGCCTTTAAAGTAGCTTGTTAAAAGATATAGCTTATAAATTTGAAGCCGCGAAGAATACAAAGGAGAAACAAACTTGCCGCAAAGCACGAACAATGTAACAAAATTAGTCATTCTATGCTAAATGATTTTTTCTATTTATTATTAGTATCGCGGAGTCTGCCAATGATGCAATCTGATGTAATCGAAATAAGCAAGAAGATACAAGGTTTATCGTTTATTCAACTTCTATCATTCGTGACGCGATACGTCGTTTCCGAGAAAACAATTTCAAAAACGAATTCCTATCGTGGACGCTACGAAGTTTACCATATTTGCTCTTCTTTGGTTTAATCGTAAAAAATCGCTACTTCTCTTTACAGCGTAGAATTGTTTTTAAAAGCGTATATAAACTAAGATGAGAAAATAATGCTAATAATAATAGCAGATATAATACAAATACAGAGTGTACGAAAGAGTTGAGGACAGACTTTAGGAACATATAGTGTTACTTCTTCATAAGATATTACTTCCTCATACCTATAAACTTTACAGTATATATTCAGTATTTCTCCCGTCCATTTCAACATACACAATTCGTTTTTTAAATTTTCTCACAATTCTTTATAGTTTCCTAATTAATGGCTTTCCAACAAACGTGTCTTAAGATCTTCTTACTTGTTTTGATATGTACTACACGTTACTGAACTCTTTTCTGCAGCCTGTATATATATTAATATGCAAGGTTTCACGAGTAAAGTGGCAAATTACGCCAAAAGATATGCAACAACGCGTTAATTCAGTTCCGCTATAGATACGTCTAATCACCATGTTAAGAGATTATATTTCCGCTCTCACTGACAACGAGATGATTAATCGCAATGATAGAAGTAAAAAATAACCAGCCAGCTGATGATACGCAAAACGTAATGAAATTCTGGTGATTGATGCGTAGAAAGTGGGAATAGCGAAATGACTCTCGTGGTCATCTCTACCTTTTTTTATTCAAGTTACATAAAATTGCAAACTTGTTTCTATGAGATTATTGATACGCGGGGACAGTTGATATAGAAACTGATCTTAGCAATTTGCAATTATGTATCGTATTACATTTTGATATTCAGCGAACATGTTCATTGGGAATCTGCTTGCGCGCATATTGTTATCCAACGATGAAGATGCATTGAATTTTATATGTGTATATAATCTTCGTTAAACTTATTCTGCATAAACTTGAAAATAATCACGCGAATTACATCGTTTTTCGATCTAATCAACATCTTTAAGACCGGATGTAATTACTTAAAAATCGATTAGCGCGATGACTGATCGGATAGATAACTGATAAGTATTTTATTTGTTGCCACTTATTCTAGAATCCGACATAGAATAGGATATCAGGTTTTTTTTTAAACGTCCACTACTGGACGCTACGTAGAATAAGTTCTTTTTTTTTACCGTAGAATAATACTTGTTAAACAGTTAATTAATACCTGTAATTAATACTTGTATTGTAAGATAAACGTATTAACGATATTTATACGATTTATAGAGAAATACTGAGAGTTACAGATTCCATACAACTTTGAAAGGAAACTGTGAAAGACGAAGAACTCGCTGAACTCTTTCCGAAAGGAGTGGACAAAGTATCAATGCCTTCTGGAAAGGTTTACGTCCGCACAACCACAGATTATTGAATGTATTCAATAATACATCGATGAAGGATTTCGCGATTAAATAATGTATTATCTTTCGTACATTTCTCACTCATGTAATGTTATGTTAAAACTGAATTTGCGTTTAACGTATCAAATAAAGAAATAATCTTTTTGAATTCGTAGTTTTATGATATACTCCTGAATTTTTAACTAAATTATTTGCTGCTACTTATTCTAGAATTGGACATAGATAGGATATCCGGACTGTTTTTATTAGTAGTAGGGCGAATTCGACATTGGTGAATAAATAAAAGCTATTGTAGCGGTGGAAGTTTGTACAAGTTTGTGGATAATGTGCCGTTAGGTGAAAAATGGGATACTTTAGTAAAATAGATATTAAGAGCTATTCTGAATCAAGTGTTGGATTAATCGCTTTATAAAGAGTGTACGCGGTTAAATGACGATTTAATTTTTCATCTTTCGGCGTACAGCTCCTTCAAATTTGGGTTGTACCGTTTTAGAAACAAACAAATTAGATATGCAATAAATTTGTAGCGTTTTAACAAAATTTCAAATATTTTGTTATCTAAAATGTAGCAACAACTGATTGAACAAAATTCCTCAAAATCCTCAAACATAACACGTAAAACATATTTGTCGATGATGGTTTAAAAATGATTTTATTAAAAAAATGTGCATCACACATGTTATTTGTTGTAATAGTCAGATTGTCATGTGTTTACTTAATTTAATTTATCTAATGCGTATATGTTTCTCAGTGGCGGTAGATTCAACATCAGTTAATACGGAGGAAGCAAGTACTTATCGGACAGTTAGTGGGAGGAGCAATTGCGTTGATAGAAAAGATTCCAATATATCGTTAATTTGATAAATTCTATAATAATCCTTAGAACCTCGAGATCATTCAGTTTCCGTAATCTCCTATGAAAGATTATGGTGAACGATTTTTATTTATATTTGTATTATATATATTTATTAGATTTATCGTTATTACACATATTTATTAAAATCCTTTTTCCAAATTTCTATCTATAGAAAACTTATATGCCAGTGAAATTTAAATAAAATAAAAATACCAACGCATAGATGCAATAACATTAGATTCATAGTTCGCAGTATACTCGCTAAACGTCTTGCATGATACGGACCTTCATTGCACGTGCAAGAACGCAATAAAATGTAAACCTACTCACATATGATAATTATATACTATGTAAACGTACGTTAGCAGGTAGTTTGCTATTCTCTTTATCCACATCCATGTGACAAAGATAAAAAAATCTTCTACCTCAAATTCTTGATCAATTTAGGAGCTTTGTCTAAATCTACAATTTTCATTCGTCGAAAGTTTCATTTCTAACTCTTTAATATGTATTAGTTGAGTTCGTAATTGACAATCGCAATTGGCTCTTATAGTATTTCGTTTTTTCTATATTTACAAAATATCTAAATAATATTATTATAGTGATTCAACTATACTTTCCTATATAGGAAACACATACAAATAAACCTATAGATCCTTTTGTTCAAAAAGTTTCTCGATCGTTCTTAGATTCTAGTTTAAGAATAGATTCGAAGATCTAATCTTGCAAGAAGACGTGTGTATGAAACGCTATGAACGTTAAACGTTATTTAAGGATACGTTACTCGAGGTAGAACACGAAAGGTAGAAGTAAAATTCTTTTTTCATATTCAACAATTAACGTTACAGGTGTTTAGACCACGCACTCCTGGCTCTTTTATCACAGATCTTTCTAAGCGATTAGCGAAATGAAAAAATATAAGCAGCAAGACTTTATGCTGGAACATCTTGCTTTGCATGTAACAATAAGAGTATAAAAGTTAATTGCAAACGAAATCCTCTGATTTTCTACCCACGCATTATTGCCAGTAAGCAGAAGTTAGCATGTCCTTATAAGAAACATGTCTACGAATTGCTATATATTAACGTGAATAACGCGTAGATAACACATTAGTTATACGGATTGGGGTAAAAGTGGGGAGAAGAATTGTTATGCTTAAATAGCGCTGCTAGCGCTTAATTCGTACATTGTACGTGCGTATAGCAATAACACATAAGTACCGAGTACTAGTACGTCGCAAGGACAGCTGTCCAGCAATCGCTGTCTAAAGTGAGATCTGTTACATACAAAATTTGAAGAGATTAATCATGAGGATTAACTCGATCTTTCCCAATTTTGAAGTTGACTCTACCCAAGGGAAAATTAATTTTTACGATTGGCAGGGAGATTCGTAAGTTGAATTATATTTATTTATTCGTCTTTTGATTCGGTATAGAATTTATCAGAAATTTGACGAACGATTTTCCATAGTTGATTAGGCAACGGAAACTATGTAATAGATTGCTACTGTTGTTACCATTACACGTATGTATCCGGCACGGTGTTATACATATTTGTATCCTAAACATTAGTTAGTTTAAGCTAAATATTAAGAAAAAAAGAAAAGAAAAAAAGAGGAGGAATGTTACAGGTATACAAATAGTGAAGTGACGAAGAAGGTTACAGGCAAATCTAGTTTGAATTTGATTTCTTGTACGTTAATATAAATGTTATTCTATTCAAATTTCAACGAAAATTCAACGAAAAAGCTGCCTCTATGTTTCTTCCTCTTTTACCTTTGTATACATCATTAAGTATTTATAATGAAACGTTAATTAATTCGCAATCAAATAACAGAGATAATTCTCAAATACATTATCTTTCATAAGTCTTAATTTACAAGATTTACTATTTAATAACAAGAAAGACGGTAATTTGTACGTAATACGCGTTCGTAATTATTGTTTTAATAGCCATTATTGTTTTGCGTGTAATGTTGTTCTAGTGTCACGAAACCGAGCGCGTTACATTTAAAAAATAACATATGACTCCTTATCTTGTCCAATTCTTTACTTTGGTTGTGCAACGTTGAATACGAGTAATCTAATATTGTCCATGAATAATTAAGGCTGATAAAAATACGAAACTAGAGAGAAAGAAACGGTGAAATTAAAATACTATTTTCAGAGTACATTTTATCTTGAATCATTACGTAATGCTTATACATAGCATATCGGATTATATTTTTAAGTATGACAGACATAGAAATTTTTTAATTCGAAAATTGAACGACAAAATTGTTATCGTATCTAGTGTAATATACGTTTATCGTTAGTATGGTAACATACACCGTAAAAAACGGATTTCAATGATGTTACAAAGTAAAAGAGAAATGTAATTGATATATAGAATTACAGATTGTGAATATTTATAAAATCTTTTTTCTGATTTTTTTTTTACTCCTAATTATAGATGGGTCGTTCTATTTTCTCATCCTGCTGACTTTACGCCGGTTTGCACCACGGAATTGGGTCGTTTAGCAGTGAATCAATCCAGTTTTGAACGCCGAAACACAAAACTGTTGGCTCATTCCGTTGACAAACTACAGGATCATATTGATTGGGTTAATGTTAGTAACAAAAATATTCTTCAATATTTGCCGAGACAATAGATATTGCGCTTTTCTGTTACAACTACAATTTGAAAAATATTTTGTATGCTGCAGCGTCATTCTCAAAGATTACATATGCACATTATAAATGATTTCGTCTAACGTATGTATGTGCATAGAATGTTTGTTAGGTGATTTTCTTGTAAACAATGATTATAATATCGTTTGCAATGCTTATAACAGGATATTCGAATAGTTTTCATGCAAACTTTCTCAATATATATTCGTAGATATAGATAAGAATAAAATGTTATAAACTTGGTGTTGAAGTACCATTAAAAAGTTCTAATTAGAATATGAAGTATGGAAAGAATAATGACAAACTGTTAGTATTATCGTTACACGTCAACACTCTATTATACATAATTTCTATAATTTCTATACAAAATTGTCAGCCTGATAAGAAATTGAATTTATTATCTTATAAAGTTCGTACTAATTTTACTTTGCTTTAACGAATCAAAATATTTGTTTGACATATTTTTTCTTTTTGAAGTTCTTCGTACGTAAAGGTGACGTGCAATCTAACGATTGTATATTTGTATTCGATTTATAATAAACAAAATTATAGAAAATAATTGTGTTTGTTATAGGATATTAAATCTTATTGCCGGGACATCCCTGGGGACTTCCCATACCCAATTCTTGCCGATCATGATCGTAGACTGGCAGTGAAGTTGGATATGATCGACGAAGACTGTAAAGATGATCCGGAAAAAGCTCTAACTGTTCGTGCTTTGTACATTATAAGCCCCGATCATCGTCTACGTTTATCGATGCATTATCCAACGTCCACTGGACGCAACGTAGAGTAAGTTCCTTTTTTTTTTCTTACTATAGAATAATACTTGTTAAGTAGTTAATTAATATCTGTAATTAATACTTGTATTATAGGATAAACGTATTAATGATTTTTATATGATTTACAGCGAAATACTGAGAGTTTTAGATTCCTTACAACTTGTCGATAAAAAGCCAGGAATAGCAACCCCTGCTAACTGGGTGGTACGAAAAGCTTTCTTTTTTACATGCTTATTAATTATACAGTTTTGTTAGAAGTTAGTATTACTTGTATATTTTCTATTATTTGGATAGCGCGACGGCAGATCTAGCGTAACGACAATAGCGAAGATTTTAATAATAATTAATAATTTACCTAGGATGTACTTTGCGGTGACTTTATAAAAATATATTTCACTGTGTATTTACAGCCTGGTGAAAAAGTTATGATACTTCCAACTGTGAAAGACGAAAAACTCGCTGAACTCTTCCCGAAAGGAGTGGACAAAGTATCAATGCCTTCTGGAAAGGTTTACGTCCGCACAACCACAGATTATTGAATGTATTCAATAATTCATCGATGAATGATTTCGCGATTAAATAATGTATTATCTTTCGTATATTTTTCACTCATGTAATGTTACGTTAACATTGAATTTTTGTTTAATGTATTAAATAAAGAAATAATTTTTTTTAATTCGTCGCTTTATGATATATTCCTGAATTTTTAACCAAATTTGTATCATCACAACGTAGACAATGAAAAAGAATAAAATTAAACAACAATTTTACAGAAACTATGAATTTTCTTGCTAAGTTTACTTATTTTTTATCTCTCCTAATAATTAAATTAGTATAATAGGTATATAATGATAGCGAAAAATTAGTAGAAACATACGATACACTTAACATAAAGATGACAGGAATGATTTGAACGTTAAAAGGAAGATAAGTTAATAATGTCGATACAGATCAGAAAAGAATAATATGCACCCTTTTAAATGAAATGAAACTTACAATATTTTCTGGCAATTTGTGCCCAGGAAGATATTTCACGTTTTCATGTAACTGATTGATGATATCAGTCAACTTTTGACCGTTTATTATTTCTTCGTAAACATACATTGTCACGCGTGTTTCAAATATGTTGTTATATTTGACTGCATTGGCACCTACAATTTTTGCAATGGCTGAGCCCCTGAAGTACAAAGTAAAAATAATTATATAAGATAACTAAACTTCCAAATATCTCGTAATATGTATTTTTGCGTAAAATAGATTGTAAGACTGTCATTTCCCTCTCTCTTTCTCTATATATATATATATATACAATGACATCGAGTCCTAAAATTGTGTATAAACGTTGATGCAAATATCGATAAAAAGTAAAAGAAAATTGTAGAAAATAAAAATAAAAAATAAATATAAAAATAATAAGTAAAGATATAATACGATTTATTAGAAACGATATTACATTATACTTTGAGAAATTCGATACAAATGTATAAAGAAAAAAAAAAAAAAGAAGAGAAAAAAGATCGCATACACGTACCAATTGCCGCTTCCTACAATGCATACCCTCTTCTTTCCTTCTGTAGCCATTTTGCAGTTTTTAATGTACAACTGGCTTAAAATTTACAAACTCACGAGGGTATAGAATACTCTATGTACGATTAAAGTATCACGAATTTGCTTATTTTCGAACGCCAGTGTACGACTGACTGACTGACTGACTGACTGACCAACTAACTTACAAACTAACTTCAGCCTTCATTGACCTTAGTAACGATCGCAAATTATTTTCTAACGGTTGGCATTCATTGTTCTGGACCAAGGCCAATGTGAACGCAACAGCAGACCGTGGCCAGAATGAATGTTAAAAATAGTGGCAACTTAATAATAATACTTAATATATATCTCGAATGTTCTAACATTACAAGGCAATCTTTTGAATTTTAAGTTTTAGAATAAAATGAAGAATTCTCATAAAATAGCAGCTAAGCGTAATATTAACATTAAATAATAAAGGAACATTTTTATGAAGTTGTATCATTTGCATTCGAAGAATATTTGGAAATGAATATTTTGTAATTTTTCAAAATAATAAAAAAGAAGTAAGAACGAAGAAGTACCTATTATCAAAATCAACCTCCTTGTTATCGGGACGTTAACAAATTTACTATTGTTACGTCGTACAGTAATTATACACGATATTTATAACAAAAATTAAAAAATTATCTTAAAACTGTTTTTTAACCCTTTGCGGTCGTATATCTACTCTCATTTTCAGTCATCAAAGTAAAGAACCATTTTGATGATATATCGTACAACAACTATACGTTTAATACAACTTTACAAGTTAATGTAATTAAATGCTTCCGGTTCTTAAAATACTATTAAAATGTAAAAATACTACTGAATACTATTAAAATTGACTAAGGAATACTAATGATAAAATATTGATAAAATATACTATTTTAAAATAAAGTTAGCAAAAGATACACGGATATATGCCGCGAAATTGAAAATAAGCGATTACCAATTTCATTTTGAATTTTTAGACATTTTCTCTGATTACATTATTAGTGTTCGATCACTGAAAATTAATTCAGATCTGTATGGCATTCATATTTTAGCTGAATTCGACCACGAAGAGTTAAATCGATACAACACGCGTATATCTTCTTTCGTGTCTTCCAAATAATCTTCACAGACGACATCTTGGTGAAGGTAGCTGTAGTATTGTTGCATTAACGTCGTTGTCCCTAAATATGAAGCAAATACAATTAAAACTAATAAATCTTTTGCATACCCTTAATTATGATGAGCATTACTCTTGTACACAGCATGTGTTTTTACATCCTTAAACATATATAATACAAATTGAAATATGTGAAATATTGTATCTACCTACGATTACTGAAACTATGTTACGTTGTAAAAAATGAGTGATAATATTTAGTATTAGTAAAAGAAATGATATTACTACTATAGTTACGAAAGTCGGAATTAAAGGCCTTGGAAAGAGGACAAATATAATTCTAAACAAATGTTTATCAATTAACAAGTAATAGTCATATATTTGTTACGTTTTATGTTACACTGTTCAAGTCAATTTTAGTTCTATGATACAACAATTTATAACGAACTATCGAAAACTACCAGCACAAGATCAAGATATCTAAAATATTTATTTGTAAACTCTTCTTAATTTCTAACATACAACAATCCTTGTAAACTTTTCATTAAAATATACAACAACGCATAACACATTACATTTTGACGTATTACTACTTTGTTTTATCAATAATAAATGTTCTGTTTTACGTTTCGTATATACTTTACGCACTTAAGAAGATATTAACTATGTACGTGATTCACTGGTGCTGTTAAGGGTGTGTTGAAATTATTATTATATGCGTTATAATTATTATCATAATATTACTCTACTTCACAATTAAACATTAAAATATAAACTAAAATAAATGGCAACAAAAAACAAAGTTAAACAACAATTTACTTTTTGACAAGTACTAATTAACACATTGTAAAGTTCAGATAAGTCCATGGTCCTTTTAAGTTAGTTTCCTTTTTTACTGTATTTCCTTTTCCCTACTTGATAAACATTTTTCTTATGATATTGCTTCTTCATTCGTATAATAGTCAAGAAACTAAAAATAATTCTCCCATCACCTTTTCCCAATTCCAATGTTTCTTTAGGGGTGAGAAATTTTGAAAAATGTTTAAACAAAATTGCACTTTTTTATATTTACAGAAATACATAAAAATGATTATCGAAAAATTTTTTCTTGACTCGAAATTACCAATTAAATCTGCTTTTTATATATGTATCAAAAATAAATAACGTCATTTTACGATATAGATATATGTTTAAAAGCGACTATACATTGTGGTTTATAAACTTCTACCTTTCCTTGAAAACAAAAATATAACATTAACTGTAACAGATCTAAATGTGGAATGCACATGTTATGCATATATTTCATTTATGAAATATTAATTTCTTTCAGATCATTAAAAGAATTTCACAACACCCCTATAGATCGCAACAACAATAACATACAGTCATGCAAAATAAGGTATTTAATGTTACTTCTTGTACAAGGTGTTCCAGATTTTCCCGATCAAAATTTGTCAACATATTTTATGGGTAAAATTAAAAAAAAGTATGTTATATAAAATATACAAGTCATTTGAAGCATCGTTAAAATAATTATAATAAAAAATATAAATTGTGAAAGGAATAGCAAAGACCATAACGATCTTACGATTTCTAATCAATTATTGATAATTAATGTCAAAATATTTTAATCTTGATGAATTAATCATCGCGTTTTTATGTTAACTAATTATTCTCTTTTTCTTCTTAAGTTTTTAAAGCTATATAAAGATCTAGTAATTCTAGCTCAATATAGCTTCTAACGAAGCTTATTAATGTTCTTATTGTATCATTTTTTTACTCAAACCCGTAGAATATAACGACAATATTAGCCTACAAAATCTGGGACCCCTTATATACATTTGTTTCACTTCCATCAATAAACTATGAGATACATTTAATATGGCAAAATGGCTTTGAAAAGATCGTAAAAACGTAATAAAATACATCCTTCAAATCCTGTTTTACATCTTATGATATATTATAGAAATATAGGATGAATATTCACGTTGTTTTTAATATGTATATAAAAAAATATATTATGTCTCTTTTACGAAACTATCAGAGCTCTTTTATACGTAATTGTACATATAATTTTTATTTCCATTGTTGAAAATAAAAAACGTTTTATTTGATAGAAGTCAGAAACATTTCATCGTATATATGTGCGTATAACATTGGAAAAAATTGTACATAAACCCTTTCAATTTCGACATACATGACAATTATTTACAAATATGTACACGTATTATGTACAATATACATATTATCAGGTTAGTGTCTAGTTACTTTTTACAGATTTATCAATTGATTTTGACACATATTGGAACGTGTAATTATACAAATAAATAGGACCATGGCTAAACGGAGCATTTATTATTTTACGATAAAGAATGTATGGTAAAATAATTTTTAAATAAATTAAAGCTTAGACCCCACACCTTGTATATGATGCCCAATTAAATTTCACAAATATTACATATTTCTATAACATTTTTCTCGTTGAATTTCTAAAATTAATGTGACCGTATACTAATGTGATTTTAGCTCCGAAAGTAAATTTTACAATATATCAAATAATATATTTGTCGTTCTATAACAATTTCTAAAATAAAGATCAGATATTTAAACTAGTTTGCCATTAAATATAGTGGAGACAATTAAGCTTACATGTGTTCTGGATGATAGCGTATGTATTCAATTAGTTCCGCAGGCTTTATCTCACCGGTACAGATCCTATGAACGGCCGTGAAAAGAGGAAACCTCCTTTCCATATCTTTCGCTTTTAACATATAATTTACTTCTTCAGCAGTGAACGGACCTTGTAACTTTTGTCCATTTAGCATTTCCTTCTCCAATTCTTCGATTGTCTGTAAAGAAAATATATAACATAATTTTCTATATAATATATTATCCTAGTAATGCTCGCTTGAATTGCAATTCTCGCGTAACAGGTAGCAATTTCATTCCTAAAATACTTCTGAGTTACGAGATCTACTCTCAAGCCGGTCGACAAGGAAAAAAAATAGATTTAACGAGAACAAGTGAGAGAAACATAGTACTTCTTATTTATTCTCGCTACATCTATTCATTGCCTTTGTCAGTAGGTTTAGGTTACGCCTGGCTTCGAAACACTGATAATGAGAATGTGTTGAACGTATTGAGGCTGAATCATCGGAATGTAGATTCGGTTGTAGAAGTCTGTTAGAATTTAAGAGAACATCATTGTATAACTATTTTCTATATTATAGTTTACTTATCTAATTGTATAGTTTTGTTATGTACTGTTGCGTACATTATTACGTAGTTTGTGGAAATGACATAGTTGAACTATGACTGGAAGATGAGATATGAAAATGCTAATCAATCCGACGAACATACTTCTTATGTTATACGTACTACTTTAAGGTCTTATTTATTTTAGAACTAAATTTTAATCATATCGTTACTTCGTCAGTTATATATTAATTAATATATACATATTAATAAAGACTGACCTTGCCTGTTTTTACGAAAGCTTCAGAAACTTTACGATTGCGACCGCCATAGCAAGTGGTGATAAGATCAGCCACACCACAACTTTCAAAGAAAGTAGAAAGTTTTCCTCCCGGGAAAAAGACATCCACAAACTTAATCATTTCCATAAGACCTAATCTGATAACAGCAGCTTTGGTATTATCACCCAAACCTAAACCATCGACAAATCCAGCGGCGCAGGCTACTATATTCTGTTATAAATTGAAGTATAAAATTAATATATACAGAAAAATAAAATTTACAATGCAAATATGCGATTACGCAATTTTAATCGTGCGCAATATGTATGAGCGACAGACGAGTGACGCATGCAGCCTATGATGGAACTCATCATCAATCAAGTGCATACATAGTTCTTGACTGAGCATACTTTGAAGTTTGAGATATACAAATATTTATGAACAGCTTATAGTAGATATGTTGTTTATTAGAAAAGATACTTATTACTAGATAATGCTATTCAGAATCATTTAAGTGGGTATTATTGTAATCTTAATCATTTGAATATATATTATACTTATCACGTATCACTAAAAATATTTATTTTGTTTCACAACACTTGTTATTACATACCAAAATATTATTGCACTTAAATATTTTTTTCTGTTATTAATAATTTGTTGATACTCGTATTTCAGATATCTTATATCTAAAGTGAATATCTTATGACTTAAGATATCTCTATTATTAAAGGAGGAAAGTACAGTTTTAAGAATTTTTTTAAAAGATTTGCTAAGCTGATTTGTTATATTTATGAGATTTCATCTATTTAACATAAATTTGAAAAAGAAAATATCATGGTATAGTTACCTTCAATGCCCCACAACATTCGACAGAATCAACATCTTCAACTACTACAACCCTAAAGTATGGTGTTTGTATTATATCCCTTAGTATAGGAGCCATATTTTTGTCCTTGCAACCTAGATATAACATAATAAAAATATAACATTCACAGCTCGATTTAATCGAAAATGTATAAACAAAAGCAGTCAGAAGCTGTCTTGTAATATTGCATATAAAAATGTTCTTGAAGGTTTTATGGTTGCAATTTGCAGAATTTAAAATATACACTAATTAGAGTAGGTAACGATTAAGTTACTTAAAAAGTATGGAAAATTTGAGTTGTTTCATTCTATTTGTTCATGGCAAAATGTTTTCTCCTTGCTTAATTTTAACTACATGAGCGTGCAAACACGAAGTAGATTATGCGCTATGCGTTCAGACATGAAACGATACTCGAACGATTTCACCCATTCTTTTTTTCGTATTTCTATATGTATGCATTACATAATATAGCCATTATTATATGAACGTGCAGTTTTAATATAATATCATTTATAATATCAAACAGAAATTAATTTCTTTTCCTAATGTGACCATTCGAACAAATAATACAAGTCATTCTTAATAGACATATGATATTTGTTCTGTAAATACACAGTAAATATTTACCGATAGTAGTTTCACAAAACATTTCCTCGGCAACTTCAGAAGCCAGATTTGCTCCCATTAAGACCGAAACAGGAATATGAAGTTGTTTAGTAATTATATGCGAAATAAGTTCAATACCACCTCCCTCTTTCTTATCAAAACCCTGTAAAAATATTAATAAACTTATAATTTCATTACTGATAGGTTGGATTTTACATGACAAAGTTTGACAAGTAAAAAGTTTTGCACGAAGCGTTTTCGTCCGAAACATTGTTTTCGAAATAATTAGGTTTAAAATCTGATTTCATTGATTGAATCAATACTTTATAATCTATTAAATGCTAAGTCCTAAATTGAAATCATACCTTTACCAAAGAAAGACCAACAGCTGTAGGTTTAATTTTCCCTAATAACGTACTACATATTTTATTGATAAATTGGTGTGGTATTACAAAAATTAGGATATCTGCACCCTCGGCAGCTTTCACTACGTCAGGAACTGCAATCTGGAGCATGAGAAACATATAGACTATTAATATTTATATATCATTTCTATATTTGCAGCTCGTAGAAGTTATACTTTTTTTTTAACAATTAGAAAAATAATTGTCTCCATTCACATGTCTCGCGGAGTGATTTTCGATAAACTTTGTTACAAACATTAAGAATTATGCGATGAGGTATTCATGCTCATACGTTAAGCGATAGGAAAGGAGAGGTGGAAAATTATTAATTCATAAATTTATACATAATGAATCATATAACTTTTAGTTACAAATAATACAATCTTCTTCTTCTAATGTTTTACTTTCTTGGAAGGGATGATTCTGTTAGTACAATATATTTAATACAAAATGAAATTTCGCATTTTACATAGCTGTTACTATACAAAATACTCTATTAAACGATCGAAAATCTCCTAACCTATTTCTCTCATATTAAGATTATAGTAACCTTAACCGACGTACTCAATTTAAAATAATTCAAAATGGAAACTAAGCTTAAAATAGGATAAAAAAGCCCAATCATTTGTAACATTAAATTTATTGCGTGAATGTAGAAAAAGGTACGATATTGCACTATATGTGCTCTTTATTTACGTCTAGAGAAATGTACTATCTTACGAATGAATAGACAGTGTCAGCAGACTTCGTCACGGTCAAGGTTTTTCTATACAAAGCTACTGACGCTAAAAGTTAACAATATATATGCGTGCGATAGATAGAAATTATGAACGTGTATCCTGAAATGTGTATCTCGGAAGTTAAATTAAAAATATAGGTTGTGTTAACTAAAGGATAACGTATGAATATTTGCGATATAGAAAAACAAAGTTAAAGACGTTTTGGGTTAAATTAAAAATTAAATACTGATACTGTATAAATAATTATATTGCATTAACAAACTATGTATTACTCTGATAAATTACTAATTTATTTGTAAGTTTAAATAATTAAAACAATAACAGACAGATTTCTGATGTGGAATGAATTATACTCTTTCTGTACGAAAAGGAAACGGTTTACATATGAGATACATGTGATCTCACGAGAGTTACGTAAGCTTAATTTATGTTTTAGAATTATAGATTTAACAGTAAGACTAGTAAGGTTATACAACGTGTAACATGTAATATGTATTATCTGTAATACGTATATATCCATATAGTAAAATATACTGTAAAAAGATAGTGAAATAAATAAAGAATAAAGTGTATAATTTAATAAACTAAATAACTAACAAAATGTATGATATTGTATAAGGTAATATTATCAATAATATAATGTTATTTTAAAAAGTTTTGGGATATTTGTATGAAAGTTGATATATTTATACGATATATTTATATGAAGTTTATGTGAAAGTTGGGTGGGGAACTCGATGTAATCTAGGATATTAATGTTATGTACACACTTAACTTTTTTATAATGTTTATATCTTTATTAAATGATAGCTAATGCGGTCTGATTGGTCTGTAATAACATGACCTTATACTACTTACAATGGTTTGAAGTATTAAGATTTTCATATTTTTCGATTTTCACATCGAAAAATAAAAGTATATAAAACAAATTTTTAAATGCATACAATATTTTTAATCTATTTCTTAATATGAAGAACGATTGTTTTAATTATGAAAAAGAATATAGATAAATATGTACATAAGTACTTACTTACCACATTAGGCGGGAGTTTATGTCCTGGAAGATACTTTACGTTTTCATGCGTCTCGTTAATAATTTCGGTTAGTTTTTTTCCATCAATAGTTTCCTCATATACATACATTGTAACACGATCTTCAAAATTATTAAGTTTGGCGGCATTTGCTCCAACTATCTTAGCGATAGCTGAACCCCTGAAATTATACATATACAGTAAAATTATATAATAATTTGTTTTACATAACATTTTTCAATATCTTAGCACGAAAATTTGCGTATATTTTTACCAGGCAAATAAGCCTATAATACATTCCAAATTTACATTTTACATACTAATACAAATAAAAATATATTAAAGATTCATTAGAATTATTCAGCAAAGTAATTTTTACATCTAAGCTTAAAGTTAATTTACAAATAATAATACATAATTAACACCACGTCATATCATTTATGAATAATATCGTATTACACATTTGTTATTTCCACAATATTAATCTAACAATAATTTTTACATACATCCCTTACAAAAAAATATTATACGAATTATAATAAAACATGACCTAGTTAGAATCTGCCAAACTTGACAATTCAGTTTTCTAAAAATATATTTGTCAATATACGTAGATATTATCGAGAGGTGTTAGTAATAAAAATACAGTAGATTTAACATGTGTACGATATTTCATTTAGTTTTTATTTACAGCACGTGGAGATCAATTCTGATAATATTTCAATCTGATCAGCTAAATTAATGACAAACCAAATTTTTCGCAACTACAGACGTTAATCTTACAAAGATTTAAAAATAACTTACCAATTTCCTGATCCAATGATGCAAACACGTTGTTTGTCTGCCATAATTTTGACTGTTACTAATAATGAAATTATACAAGTATAAAACGAAAATGATCGTAAAGTAAGACACGACTACCATTCACCATCAAGGCAGAGGGGGCAACTGGAACTACATCGAACGTGGAAAGACTTGCGCTAATTTTTGCTGAAGTGGGAGTATGGAAACACCAGCGGTGATAGGCGGCCTATTCCCACTCTAAGCAATGTTCGTTGATCGACCAATCAAAGTCCAATATGATAAAAAGTATATATTGTGTATGCATTATCTTCGTATTTTATCTTGTGAAGATTACGTAATTGCGTAAGAGCAATTATATTTACCGAAATATAATAAAATCGCTAAATTGTATAAATAAGTTGTATATAAAAAAGCTATATATTTATTTTACTTATGTTTATATTTATGAAATAATTAATCTCCTTAGATATATTATTAAGATAGACGATATATAATTCTTTTTTCTTACCTTAAAATATGTACATGTACATTTTTCTTTTTTATAATTGATATCGTCAATTATGGTAAACACTATAAAATGAATTTTAATATATAAATTTAAGTAGAAAGTTTTGATATCTGAGTTTTTAATAATTACCAGTAAGACATTTTAAAGAAATCATTGAATAACATTGTACTTGATTAAACGAAGATTCGTATAACACGATCGAAATTTGCCACGACCCTCGTTCGATATATTGCTTTGATTGAAGATGATCTAATGGAACAAATCAGTGGTCCTAATTCAAATATAATAAACGATGTGAAGAATCTTCTTCAAACTTTTCCATTGGCGACACGAAAAAAAGATTTCAATTTAGTAGAGAAATTAAAGTGTCTTTTCCTGAAAGAGAATTTGTTACTGTTACGATATATCTAGAATGTAATAATCGCGAATGGAAAGTGATATACAACCAATTGTAAATTGTCAATATGAATTCAATTTGACTTTTAAGAAATACATAATATAAGAATATACGACAGTATAAAACATCTGCTGATAGCAGCAGCTGTGTCCACACATGTGCCCGATATATTATATATGCTATACATCTACACGTATATGCGTATGTGTATTGTAATAATTTACAAAGTATTGGAAATAATGTTTCAATAAATTAAATACGAAGCTTTTACACTGTTCATTTTTTATTACGTAACAGATAGGAATGCAATAATAAAATGATATAAGTTACAATTTATAACATATATATGTATAATTATAATAATAGTTAAATACACGACATGCATATAATTATAGTTGCTTTTTCTACCTCAGATCCAGTTATAGCTTATACCATTTATATCTTTGTAAATTCCATAAATATCGTCTAATGAAAGTTTCTTTGGAAAAGTACAACATTTCAAGCAAATTTAATTATTGCTGTACATAGTAGAAATAGTATGTTAAATAAATTTTGAAACATGATTACAGAATAAAAATTATTTAATTTATTTAAACATAATATTAACATGATATCACTTTAGAGACTTGTTAGAATTCTATTGGCATGAAAATGTCATAATATTATTACTTTTATGTTTTCTATACTTATAAAGAACAAGTCCACTGATAGTATATGGAGCAAGTGAAACTTTGTACTGTGAAGCAATATACTTTAATCTTCTGCAGTGGATTGGGCTGCATCCAAAATAATTTCAAACGAAAATGGTTGGAAGCCGTATCCTTGTCCAGCATAAAATTTGCTTTGAAATTCGACCCTATAATAAATTATGAAATTTTTAGTTAGGAAAACATATATTTTATTTGCAAAGATAGTTTGTATTCTATATTATCCTTAAAGTATAATATACGAAATTTCTTGAATACAACGATCATTTTTTTCAACATACCAATGAAGTCGAAGTGTATGTAAGAAAGCTGATAAGCCTTCCATAAGAACTAGAATGCCGACAGTTAAAACAGCCCAAAATGCAAATATAGCCCATAAAATGATACCTCCTGACCAACCTTCTTGAGTTAACCCATTTCTCATTACCATGTTCCACAATACTTCTGATAATTCTATATATAATCAATAAATGTCTAGTAAAATATATCTCATATGAATTATAGAACAATAAACATATTAATTTTTAAACTTACGTGCATGGGCAAGAGATAAGGCCCATAAACGAAGATAAGATGCAGTGTGAGATACACTACCAAGAACATATTCAATGGTATGAATGCCCTGATGAATAAATACTTCACTCATATCCTCCTCTTCTTCTTTATGACCTCCTTGAGGAATTCCACTTACTGGTTGTATGGCATCAACCGCACCTTCTACATCACCATTTTCTGTACCATGATTGTTCAACTAATGTGTAAACAAGGAAGAACAAAAGATTCAGATATTGATCTATATGTATTATAAAAAACACGAATTTAAAATATTTATGATGAATTTGAGATTTAACCTGATAATGTTGTTTCTTTCTATTGTACATCATTGAAACAGGTTTTGCCAATAACATCCATGGAATGCAAAGAACAGCTATTACAACAAGGAACGATTGGAATCCATTTTGCCCATTGTACATCCAGGGGCTACATTCTTTGGCTGGTGCAACACCAGGCTTGAATAATACCATATTAATAAATGTAATTAATACTGATGGCGCACAGAAAGGTCCATGTGCTGGATCTGTGTCTAAAAATAGTAATAGGTATTATAATATAATATATTATAGTATATGCTTGTATTACATATAATATATTACTTACCATCGCTATTAGGACCATAGCTAATCCATTTAATAAACATAAGCAATACCATGTAAAGGAAAAGAAATATTAGGAAAATAATCTGAGGAACAAATTCACAAATGATGCTCAGCTGTCTTCTGAAATACATATGGTTCCATAGACCAATTATCACGCCAAACAACATATGTATGACTCCAAAAATGATAGATATTTTCATTTTGTATGAGTTTAGAAAAATGATTTTATTCTCTGCTAATTGCCACACAGGATCCATTCCTAGAGGATATGGAATTTGTAAATATTGTTCCGTATCACTAGGATTTAATTGCAACTCCTTATTCGTGGCTATTGTTGAAATATTATAATTGATTCTCCAATATGACCCGAAGATATTCAATGATTTAGAAAATACGTCATTGTATATGAGACCAGTATACATTGAAAATAAACCCATTAGGAAAATGATATATCGACCACCAAAGAAGATATTCCAAATTTCATTATCAGATTTCTTTGCAGCCAATGGTTTTTCTTTTAGCACCATCCATCCACCAAAGAGAAACATAATTAAGCCATGTCCAGTATCACCAAACATAACAGCAAATAAGAATGGAAATGTTATAATAGTGTAAGGAGATGGATTCATTTCTCTGTAAGAAGCTACTCCATATGCATCTACCAGAGCTTGGAAACCTTTGGTAAACTTATTGGTCCGATTATAAGTAGGTGGATCTTCAAACGTTGCCATACGATTTAAAATCGGTGGTACAGAGCTTCCACTGCGTTCCTAAAATATACATTTCTATGAAATTTTCAATTAAAAATGACGATATGAAGTTATTAAAAAAATATATAAATTATTACAGTTCCACGACGCAATGCTAATTGTATTGTTTCAATGTCTAGCACAGGAACCCAACATTCAGCGATTAGACACTTTTGCGTAACATCCAAATTAAATAAATTTAAAGTATGATAGATTGCTTTGATTTTGCGAACTTTCACAAACCAATTCTTGATATTTTTTGCAGCGGCTACTAAGACACGATGTCGATGATCTTGAGTTTGCCCAAGAACCTATATTGAATTATGGTAGAGAGAGATATAATTAGTTTTCATAACACAAAAATAAATTAAATATATATATATATATATATATATATATATAATATTCTTATTATTCCGGATAATTTCATCAGTATCTTCATATGTATGACCAAATGTGTTTCATAAATAAATAGAATGTTTAATAAAAATGAAAGGAGAATTGTAGAGTAATAAAATCGCGTAAAATCTCGCTATAATTAAGATTGTATAATTGTATAGAAGTCTATATAGGGAATACTTTGATTATCTATTGTAATCAAGATAGATAGTGAGATCATAAACAATGTTTTCGTAAATATCGCGCTAACTCCTGCATATTTTAATTATTAAAAAAAGGAAGTAACTGACTGTATTTAAATCTTCAATTCGAGTCATAACTCCCATAGCCATCTCACGACGATCAGCGGGTGCTTCGGGACAAGGATATAAAGTAGCTCTAAATCCTTCGCAAATTTTCTTAACTCGAGTTTTCAGTTGATCTCCTTGGAAGAATATGATGAATACAGACTTAAAGACTTGATCTCCCTAAAAAGGCGTAACAATATATTTTTTAATATACATTTTTACATTTGCTAAAAAATATTTAAAGACTATCGATTTCATAAGGATGTAGAAGAGAAGACCTACCGTTGAAGGATCTTCCAGAGGGGTTTCAATCTCTGCTTGACGCAGAAATACATTACCACGGCATGCTCGCCAAAGCATACGTTCGAATGCTGGAATACGTTCTCGTAGGATAACTCCTGCCACGAATCTATTTAAAGAATAATTTTAGTAAGATACGCGTATCACGGAAAAATTGTAAATGAATAAAAATAAAGACATGACACCATTAATTATACATATACACTATACACGTATTTTTGTGCGTATGTATAAATATTTTAAAACACCTTAAATTTAACACGAACGTAGTAATAATGTACATCAACGATTTACATTGAAAATCGTTTGTATATGCATATATAGTATGCCGCCATATATCGCTCAAGTTACATGAGTTTCCAAGGTTAATATTCTACGTTATAGATATTATACTTTCAACCTGTATCGTTTATATATTTTTATATCTTAAATTCATTTATTGTTACTTAACTTTATTATTGTTGAAGAATGATGATCTTTGTAGCCATGGTTCTTTTTAGTCATAAACGTTGCTTGATTCATCATATATAAATATATCATAATTTTCGAGTACAATAAAATTCAATAAACGCATTATGTATACATATATGTAGTGTTAATAAAAACAACAACAAAAATAACAATGATAGTGATAATAATGTCATCATGATGGAGGGATGACGATAATAATGGGAATAATGATTATGATATAGAATGAGAGCAACAACAATAGTAGCATATGTTCAATGAAAACGTGCTAAACAAATGACTTATAATCTTATCCAACGTTGTATGTGCTGAAAATTTCAAAATAAAGAAGTTTGGGGCGTCCAAATGAAAAGTGATAATCACGAACGATATCCGAAAAGAAAGAAAGAATACGTCTTATAGCGGTAACTTTTAGTAAGCATTTATTATAATATTATCCAATAAATTAGGATTAGATTGCATATTAAGTTTTAATATGATCGTTTAAATTTTAATATGATTAGATGTGTGTATATGCTGTTGAAATAAAACAACATGCGTATGATTGAAATGATAAAATTGAATACCACATTATGGGAGTACAGAAAGTGTGTTTTGTTAAAAAATGGGACAGAAACCTATTATAATAAAGAAAGTTGTTTTATTTCCAGAAGTATAAAACAATACAATGTAAAATACTTCACATGCAAAAGCTATTTTTTGATAGTATCGTGTTAAAGAAAAATAATAAGTTTTATGTATAAGCTTTATGGATGATTTATACTTGTAGATGGTTGAAAGTCTTTTTACAAGTATTGATAGAATGCATAAAATTGTACATGTAAAACATTAGGGATGTATATGTTCTTATTCTCCGATCAAACTCAAATCTTAAGAAAATTATTCGATGGGTTAAAACAATTCTGAAGAACAAAATGAAAAAGATTTCGGTATAAAAAAAATGACTTATCCTAGTAAGCACATCAACACGCATGTATAAAAATTACAGCGTGCAAGTTTATTTGATTCATCGTGCGAAAATCGATTTACTTTTCAACGATCATCTGTTTTGTACTTCGATTCATATTTTTCAATATTATTTTATGGTTGCTTTTTCTGTATCAGTAGTTATATCATATAGTTTGTAAATGTTCGATGAAAAAAAGAAACAAGATACTTTGGATCATAATCATGTTGAATTTACGTAAACAGTGTATATGTATATTACAGAACTCGTCCACGCACACATAAAAAGACACTCAAACCATCATAAAGTTGTTAAAGTTATAGTAAAAATTCCTTGAAAGCTATAACATTATTATTAACAAATGTTTCTATAATTCTTACGATTTTGCAGAAACTGGAAATGCTGACCATAATCATTTTGTATATGCATGAGTAAAACTGACCAAATTACATTTGCCTATTTCAGAAAATGTCCCATTTGCGTAATTAAATATTCCTGTTACTCATCAAGTCGCTATAACATATTTAAATTTATTGGTCATTTAAAAATGTTTAATGTGGCTAAAACAATCTCAACTTTTAATGAGCATCTTCTATATAATTTTACTCTTATTTCTTTGATGTTATTGTTAAGCAATTTTCTTTTCACGACTTCAAAGGTAACAAAAACATTTACGATATTATGTTTAGGTTGTTCAGGTTGCGACATACAGGATGATCCGGGCAGGTAGGGATTCTACGTGTAAAAATGTCTCGAAAGTAAAGAATACAAAAGTTTTTTGTATATAGTTTGCTACTTTTCGAGGAATGGCAATCTAGATAGCGAATTTAATTATTTAAAACACAGTGTAAATCTTCTGCAGTTGTATGTATAGAATTGTTAAAAGAACTTGCAATTATTGTTTATTATGATAGGATCATCGCCTAGTGGTTACAAACTAAAATTAAAAGAAAGTTACAAAGAGTCAATCATTGTGGTTCAAGAAAACATATCATTCCATATTTTCAGTTTATTTATCCTTCGCATACCACCCACCCTGACTTCATCCTGCACACCTTATACGGATAAAACAGCCGTTTAAAATTTGCTAGATATAATTGGAAACTCTGTGATAAAAGACGGTGCTAGATATAAAAGTTTCTAAAAATGATAAAATTATTAATATAATCGTACTGAATGAATTTAGAAGGATATAATAACGATATGGGAAGGATTTACTAGTAGGAGTACGTACCCCAGTTGGACAGGACCAAGGGCAGTCTGGCGGGCGATATTATCATCACTAATCAATGCACGTGTCATGGACTCGGTAGGATTCAAGCCTGCGTGCTCTTGCTGACGACACAACAGACAAGACACAACCACATTAGCACACTAGACATCACTATAATGCTCCAACGCCATATTGTTGTTGCGTAAGTTCCCTTACGTTTTACACACGCAGGAATATGATTAAAGATATCTTTAATGGTTCGTATTTTAGGAAATTTACTGGTTCCAATTTTGCAGAAATAGAAAAGCAATTGCTTTAAATATATATACAAATATATATACAAATATATATATATATATATTTAAGCAGCAACAGGCACTAATATTTCTTACAATTAGTAGGCGATAGATCGAATGTGTTCAGTTTTAGACAATATAATTTCTTTCACCACGCGATACATTTTTTAATAATAACGGTACAATACAAATAAATATCATATTGATCATATTATATAAATCGTTATGATATCATGTATTATATAAATAGTTCCGAGCCTATTCCCCTTGTGCAAGGAATAAAGTAATATAATTGTTAAAGAGTATAACGTCCGATTTTTAGTATAATATACATTCTACTTAGTAGTGTACTAATAGTAGTATACTTTAGTAGTGTATTCTACTATAAAGATTAATTTCAATTTCATAATTTCTATCTGTAGCGGTGGGTACCAGTAAATTGCGAGATATGTATAGTAATTGTTTCTATGATAAGACTAGAGGAAGTATTTTTAAGGTTACAAAGATATCTTAAATCGGTTATATTTTCAACTAAATATGAATTACTATACAGTGTTACATTATATATTGAAGCTGTTAATATCGATTATGCTAAATATCAATTATTAATTCACCATCAATACAAAATGACCTCGTTAATTCAACGCAGTCGCATCATTAAACCGCGAGACATCAAATGAATAGAAAAGCAAATATTTCTGATAATAGTGCGCTTGAGATAATAGATAATATTTTCTATTATCACAATGAGGTACTCAATTGTGTAAATGTAAATTGTTGTCCTTCAATGGCACTATGTCAAATTAGGTAGTAAACTATTCTTACGTGCATTTTTTAGATGACTTTTATTTATTAGGTGTATTATTAGAATATTTACGACACTTGTGGGAGATGTGAAAAGAAAAGAAAAAAGAAAAGTTGAGTTAATTCTTATGAAATCTGAAAACTCTTTTGTAAATAAGTTGCTTCTCCTATATTATTCTGAGCTTTGAAAAGATCCTGTTTCTCTCTTTTTAGAATAATTGTCAATATCGAATAAAAGGGTATTTATTGTTTATTTAATTGTAATTGTTATCCCTAAATACATATATTAATGGATCATGCGTCCATAAATTTTTTTTCAGTCCTGTATAGGAACTCGAAAGAAAAAATATTTTGTTTGTGATGGTGATGAAATGTAATCTTATTCGTATAAACCTTGTATGTGGCCTAAGGACTAGTGGTGACAATTTCAAGTGATAATCACTAATTTCCAACTTTTACTCCAATGAAAATTGTTTGGCTTAATATTTTGCTAAATAGGTTTCCTAACTTTGAGAGTGAGTATAATTTTTATTGAGAAACCATTTTATATCCGAATTTCATAAAAATTAGCGATTATCTCTTTGCGATGGTACTCTGTAAGAAACATCATATGTATTTACTTATGACGTAACGTAGGTGGTACGAATTCGAAAATCCATTCAAATTAATTTCAAGAACAGTAGGTTTAATATTGAATTAACCAGGTCGTAGGGCGAATATACGAAGAAAGAGAAAAGAAAAAAAGAAGAAAGGAAAAGACAAACAAAAATAAAAAAAGAAGAAATTCAGAAATATCATGTACACAATGATTCTTATTCGATAGATTATTTGAAAATAATTTCAGTTATGTAGTTATATCATTTAAAGTTCAAGTAATATTAGATCGTAACTAAATATATTTAGAAGGTTTCTAGAAATCGGCCACAATGCCAATGTAATTCATTTAGGCGTGATAAAATATACATATATCTTACATTTATACGGGTCAACTCACTTTTATTTAGAAACCGATTTATTTTTAGAAATCATTGTTCTCGTTTATTTTAGAGTCTCTCTTTAAAATCTAAAACTCATAAACCTGGTTACCCTTCAATATATTCTTCGAAATAAGTTAATCATAAGGTGGGCAACAAAAATCAAAATGAATCGTACTATATATATATATATGCTATTCTTGTTTTATAGTTTCATTTGTAGTTACGACTTTCATTTAACAAAGTCAGGTATAAAGTTGAACAGAAAGTTTTATAACCTACGGTACGAGTAATACAATAGCATAAATACAGTGATCTGTCTGTTTTGGTCGGATAAAGAAAGATTTTTGTTACCTGAACTGTTGAATGCTGTTAGATTAGGTATCGAGGAATAAACGATAATCACAAGAATCAGTACATAGCATGCAAAACAAGCATATCAGAAGCTTACCACTTACCGGTTTACCCCTACCCGACATATACACATATAATATACAATAAGCGAATATACATATACAGTAGTATTGTCCATAACTGGTCTGACGCTTTGTAGATCGAGGGATAAGGATGAATTTATGAAACAAAATGATTCGAGTTATGAAATGAAATTAATTCTAATTATTTATGCTATGGGAAATGTAAATTGATTATTTTAATTAATATTTTATTTGGAGCTACTTCTTTTTGGAATCCACGAAACCAAACATACTGTCATTTATACATGCACTTATACACGAAAATACACAAGTAATCGTCTAGATAAACTAAATTGATTTAGACAATTACGCAAATTCTATTCTTACTCTTGTATGCTTTTGGCTGAAATGATTGCTTGAATAAACGAAACTACAAAATTTGCTGATCTTTTTCATCCTTAACATTCAACCACAATGCATTATTAAATATTGTTATTACACTGTCCGGTTAATATAAGCCTTTTGTAGCATTTCGAATTCAAAACTTGGTTTAAATATAACTGTATGAATTTAACGTGCCGTACGAGCTTTAAAATAACAAGCTTCGTATCATTTATGTTTTATATCATTCTTTTACTATTCAGATCTTACTACTTTAGATTTTTAAAAAATATGAAAGACGGATATTAAAGAAATACGAGTTGTAAATTCAATCACATACCAAAAGAGGTGCGACAGGATGAGCTTTGTGTCTAAACATAGAGGGACAAGCAAAGTGGAATTTCACTTTTAGAGCCATGTATGTGTCTATACACGAAGTACATACTATGTCAGACATGGCAATGTAGCAGTTCTGTGGTGGGGCAATCTGTAAGCGTAAAAACTACAACTACGATAGAATAGTACACATCAGACGTACTTCTAGAGGCTTAATATTACTAAAATAAGAAACTCATAACAAAGCTGTATCTAGAAGTGAGGAACTAAATAAGTTAAAAGTTAAAACAAACAATATACACAAAAGGTCCTTTTTTGTTATTAAAAAATCTAGTCGAAGCATATGAACAATGGCCAAAATATTTTGCCGATGGCTACTTGTGTTCACGAGAATTTGAAATAGAGCTATAACTTTCCCACCACGACATAGCAGCGTAAGTTGCCCTTGCCTGAGTATCTAAACTCTGGCTCTTCAGTATGAGTCTTATGAAAAGATATAGAGAATATAGAACGGATCTACTAATTATTAATATCAACTTTAAACATTTTTGTCGATCATCGTAAAATATTAAAAATACAGGATTGACTTTCAATATTGAAAATTATGAGCAGCAACTAAATGTTTACCTTAAAATAACTTCACGGCTCCTCTTATGATATTATCAAACCATTGCTGTTACGTAGTCATTAATATTTACTTGAAATAGCACGAGTATTTTCAATGAACAGATTAATCTATTTAGTACAGTCTAAATCTCAATTTCGAACTGAGCATATCTGAACTCACGAAGTATAAATATTTGACATCAGTTGAATTTACGACTCACCTTAAATTATTGCCAACAACAATAATTGTAATCGATCGGGATGCTTAAATAACGGTGCTGCAAGCCAGACACTTAACTTTACTCGTATTTTGAAATCGAATTCTCAAATGAGAAACCACCAAAGGTTCTTTTTTTGATATTCGTGTAGGCGCGTAAGCGTACGCATCTATATATACCCATGGCCACACTATCATCATTACTGTTATTCACGTCGAAGCTAAATAAATAATGAATGAACGGACTCACATATATTATTTCAGTATTGTTATCATCACCAGAATATTCGATACAGTTTGAATGTGTTTTAACCAACTTTTAAATACATATGTTACATGTGAATAACGTCAAACTGTATCAACTGTTATATAGTGTACTTTTTAACTTAACTTGTTTCAGTAACAATTTAACACACATCTTAGAATTAGAGACTTTGATAAATAAGTGAATGTTATTTAATTAAGCAAACAGTCGCATTTGTCTTTGAAGAGCATTTAAAGTCGCCAAAGCAATAATCTTTATAATTGTCTCTCATTTCTACGGGGTGCAAATAAACGATTCTTACACTGGGATAACAGATTACAAAAAATAATTTTGTAAAAACTGATATTATAATGTATAGAGAAAAGAAAAGCTTCTAAACGTAAAACTTAAAGTACATATTCAAATAAAAGTTAATTAAAAATTGTACAGCTATGTCTTATTCAACTATCATGTTATATCGCTTCAGTCAGTTCAAAAGTTAACTTCGAATATTAAAAATGCAATTACCACGATTCTGTTCTCTGTTTATTTTATTGACCTACAATAAAAAGATTTTAAGATTCAAAATTTGCTACGAATTTATCGTTCAAATCGGATCTGAATGTTTTAATATTAACGGAGCGTTACTGCTTATTTTTTCAATTTATTGTATGTAAAAGCAACCGTAAAAATAAGGCAATTTCACATTTCGATGCTTGAAAAAAATAATTCGCTGTGCACTTATCCATAAAAATGATATTAAATAAAGTCGATAAATAGATCTCATTGCTTTTTATCTTTCTTTTGATTACCAATTGAAAGAATGAAGTCTTATACAGAATTAGTCTTAAATAGATCGATATCAAATATCGTCGATTAAACATAAATCTTCGTATTAAATATTCCGGGTATACATTTTGCAAAAGCAATACTTTTTGCGGAGTTTAAACAATGTTAGTATTATTAATGACATAGTATATACATATGCAGATGTATTTACAATTTTACATATAG
Source organism: Bombus superbus (assembly GCA_014737385.1). Taxonomy (NCBI): domain Eukaryota; kingdom Metazoa; phylum Arthropoda; class Insecta; order Hymenoptera; family Apidae; genus Bombus; species Bombus superbus. The sequence goes on along the minus strand of JACXIK010000041.1, from coordinate 4,058,943 downwards.
TGCACTTCAATTTGTGCAGGATTTGAATTAAATTTACTTAACATGTACATACATAACTAAATGAATGCATCGTAATATATATACACACACAGACACATATATATATCTCTTTTTTATTATTTAGTATGTGTGTATATATATGCTACACACATACTAAACATATGTATAAACAGTGTGATTTTATCGAATGATAAATCAGATCATCGCTTTATTTTAAGAGAAAACTAATAAAAATGTTATAAGGTCAAAGAATTAACATTGAATATTTCTAAAAATATTACTGATTTGCCTGTTCTGTCATTCTAGATCATTCAAACTTCCATTTCTATTTTATTTCCATTTTAGACTCTGTTTGATTCAAATTTTAATACGCAATACCATATGACTCTCTGTCTTTTAGTTTGGAATTAATAAATTAATTATTATCGTAACACTTTAACATAAATCAATACATTTTTTTTCAAGCAACGAATAAATGCTCCTATATTAACAAGCACGTGAATATTGCCACTGATAATAAATTTTTATATGTATTTTCTTAAGCTAGTAGTGCTTTAAATTGTGGTATCTATAAAACTTATTGTTAGCAAATGTTTCAGCGACTGTAATATTAGTGCTCTTTCTGAGCTAAAGGATTTTAGGTAACTACAGACAAAAAGAAACACTGAGCAAAACATATTTGCAAATGCAAATAACGGTTGATAACAGCTTGCCTGAGGGGATTCCTATAGTGTGATCCTATGGTGTCTGCCGTAGTATACAGGTGCTGTAACCACAGAACACACTGACGCATCATGCCTTCTACTTAAATCTAGATATATATATATATATAGCCTAGTAGCACAGACAACATTGATAAAAAGCTCTGCAATATTTGCAGATTATGGATTAATAAATTCTAACTCGATTAAGATGTATGTACAAATGTGTCCATAGATTTAATAATTCATTTTTAGCGGTCACTATTCGTTTTATATTCCAAAAACTAAAAAACAAATAAAAAATTTTAATAGAAGTTTTAGATCACAGCTAAATCTATAGAACATTTATGTCGTACTAATATCATTTTTAGTCACTGGTGTCTCAAATGTAGAACGCAAGGATTTTTCTCCAAATTTCAAATTAAAGATTATGTTCCTTCCACAATGATCATTGCATTTAATTATTAGAGTGGTTTACGTGGCCAACATATAGTATTTATAGTATAATTCATTAATTTATTACGAGTTGATATACTGCAATATTATTATTGTTTTAAGTAGAAATGATTTAAAGTTGTTCAAGATTTTTAAGTTACCCTAACTATTTTTAATATCTCCGTTACTTGCATTTACACGAATAGTTCTCACGCAAAGCATTACAGTCAATGAATTCTTACTCGAAGTAACTTGTATTCGTGTGCACATCTTCAATATTATTTACATGCCATCAAGCTAGTAAGACAGAAGAAGAATGATTATTATATGATTATTATAAAATAACTTTAAAAGATAACAAATTAAAAAGAAAAAAGAGGAAGATCTACAAACATGAAAATTAAAAAATGCAAAATATTTTGAGAGAAACGTATTATTAAAAATTGTTTAAAAAAGAAGAAGTTTATAGATATATAAAAAGTGACAGAGATATTAACGAAAATATTAAAAAACAAACAAAACTCTCTGTATATAACTTTGCTTGCACTATAAATCATAATGTATGTATTTAGTATTTGTTATGCGAAATTTTGCGAATCATCACGCTCTACATTGTTCGAATTTACACCACATTTAATTACCCGAGCTTGAGAGCCTGGCCGCCAGCGCGGAGGCCCTCTTCACCCAAGAGAGTGACTTGTTCTTCCTCACGGCTGGGGTCTGCCATCTGCGACACGACACCTCCATGCTCAGCCTGGCAACAGACACATGTCACCTCTCTTTTGCCCTATCTCCCGTTATTTCTTTTTATTTTCCTTTTTAACCATTTGTTAACATACTTATTCAATTCACCACTCTGTACACGGATGGCGGTCCTCAATTTTTTTAATAGGATAAAAAACGGGATACTCCAATATGATCGATAATTAAAAATTTATAAAAAAAATTAAATATATAAAATAATTCATACTTCTTGTATATATTATATATAATACAGGATGTCAAAAAAAATTGAATTTATCGCTGTGATGAATAGTATTTGCTAAAACGTATAAAAAAATTTGTTACTTTGTGTGTCAAAAATAATCTCTTCAGAACTATAGATCATGGTAGTATTAATTTTTACTTCAGCAAATGATATGGTATAATTAGAATTAAGAAATTTCGTCTGTATTATTATTTTTGTAATTATTTTTTAAAATCTCAAGGCAATCTATGCATTGAAATTAGTATTTTTTTTTTTATTCTTACCGCCTAAGAAAACTAATAATCGATCGATGTTGATGAAGCAATTTTACTGAATTATAGAAAACAGAAAATGTTCAACGGTATACTTGAAATCAATCAAGGACATCTCCTTATTTTAAAAAATTGCGAATTATATGTCGAAATATGTATAAATGTAGTTTAGTGGCACATGCCATAATTTATCATTTTAGTAAACATATTTATAATTACACGTTTACATAATTACATGTTTCATTACACGTATCAAAATAATAAAATTAAAGTAAAATAATAAAGATGATGATCGTAAGATATTTTAAACGAGTGCTTTCATTCAGTTAACATCGATATCGAATGACCGCTAATATGTAATGACGTATGAAGATACGAAACCTACAAGAATTGAAATCTAACATTTTACTAACAACAATAAAGTATTTTTATGACCTCAGTGATAGCTGATATCTAGAAATACTGCAAGAATATATGATGGAAAATACCAAACAGCATCAACAACTAATATAAACATTCTCTTACAAAATGCAGATTAAGGTTCAATTATACAATACGCGTTCATAAACTCTGAAAAGATTTCTAATACGATAAATATATTAATACACGCAGAATAAGATGTAAACCCTATGGCATGATAAATACCGAAAAAATGCAACATACATTATTTTCATAAGTATTAGGACACTGTTGATCTTATTAAAGAACATAATAATTAAGCCACATTTTCATGATTAATTGGTCAAAACTTTGTATTCGTGCGACATAGCAATTCAAAACACAACAGGAAATTTATTGTAATAAAAAAAAAAAATTATTTCTAAGTGTTACAGTGTTATGATAAAATCTGCGATGAATTAAATAGGAAACTCTGAAAAGTCTATCGAAAATCTGAATCTAATTTATTAAATAATTAATATTTATTGTTGTCAAATTATATATTGCAGCAAATAAAAATAATTACAATAGAAAATCTATTTTAACCAAAATATTGAATATATGGATTTCTTATAATCAAAGATTCCCAATAGAATAATAATAAATTCTCAAAAATGTTTATAATTCCCTAATGACTTCTCTAGAGATGTCTTAACACATATGAACAAAAATATATGTTCAACTTCTGACAGACTTTTAAATCACACAAACTTTAGATTTATATTATATTTGCAAGAGATAACATAAAACGCAAACAATTCTGCCAATTTTCTCTAAATGATAAAAGAATTTCATCGGAAATTTTAAAGACGAACGAATGTACACATTAATTTTCATAGAAAATGATGGAATGCACAACCCTTTCGCTACGATTCGCTGTGTCGAAAAACATATTCTACTTATATAGCCGATTCAACTTATGTCTGTACGGAACGTATAATGTCTCTACAAGACACATATTCTACTGATGTCTGTACGAAATGTATATTCTACTGATATCTGTACAGGATATATATTCTACAGATGGCTACTGTATGGAACGCATACTATTAATGCATACACATACTCTATTTAATAGAATTGCTCTGATAGCAATTTTGTTGGTTTATATATTAAATTATCTAATTAATAATGTTACAGACGTAAATATCTTTTATATCTTTTTTTAAATGTTTTATATTTTTATATAAATAATCTTGAATATTTCTACACGTTTCACTGAAAATTATTTTAGAAAACGCGAACATTGTGTTCATAGTAGTGAAAGGGTTAATTGACCTAACGAAAATACACGAAGTATATAAAATCCACATACCCAGAGGAGATACAGATCATTATATAAGATTTAGTAATAATGAGTATTTTAATATTGTTACTTAATCTGTATCTTTATAATGATAACATCTTTTAAATTTACGTTATTAATATATTTAATATTTTAATAATTTAATTAATATCAATAATTGGCAATGTTTATCCACGAGTTTAATTGAATTTAGAACACCGCCAATACGATGCTGAGCATAATGAACAATTTGTTGCACAATACCTCAAATACCATTTAATTCTATAAGATACATAAACGATCATAAATCATAATATGCACGAAAACAATAAATGAAATACATATGAAATCTTTACAATGTACTAAAATAATATTTAAGCATCTCTAACAATAGCAACTGTTATTTCTAAATCATTTTAATCGTTTTATGCACAAAATGACAAAAGATATCGATTTACCTACGAAGTATACGTCTCTATTTGAAAAGTGCAATGTAATTATAGATTGCACATGCGATATTGCATTTGTAAAATGCGTTTTCTATAGAAAAGTATACCTTTAAAAATTTTTTTGCAATTAAGAAGAAACTGCTTCCCATTATATCGTTTCCCCAATATTTAATCCATTTAATTCATCGTTTGGATAACAACAAAGTTTACCAAACATTATATATATGTCGATTTTAAATGTAAAATACATTATTCGTACATCTGTCGTTGTTTTATTGAAATTATTTATTATTTGAATGAGCTTATTAATTTTTAAAAACATTTAAGTGATCTGAGGGACAAAGATTGAATATAATAATTTTCAACCTTAACTAACAATAAGAAATATTTTAATACATATGTACTGTTTAACTGCATCTTGTTTAATTTTACTGTAAAATTTGTGTTTTAACATTCTCTGATGAAAAAGAAAATATTTTAGCAAAATGATACAGCTTTACCTTCTTTTTCCATAGGAAATTTTTGCCTATAACATTTTTTGACATGCACATTTCAAATTGACACTCTGTATATACATGTAATATTTACAATATTTCACATGCTTCATGCAAAAAGATTATTGGGTAAGGATATTATTTTGGACTTTTTAAACATAATAAATTGTCATTCTCTAGTTACCCATATGCATGCTAGTTTGTAATGTTCAACATTCCAAGCACCAAGTTGATACCCTTTATTAAAAGTTGGAAACCTACAATATAATGCTACATAAAGATTCATTTATATCATCAAATTCTGACCAAAAATTAATATACATTATTAAACTATTTATTGTATGTACAAACGAAGGATTTCTATTACAGAAACAGAATATTATTTGTTGACAAAATGTAATTGTACTTTCAATTATACATATCAATTATATATATTTTGTACATACAACACATGTCTAATAAATATAAAATTAACTTTTTTTGCAATTGAATTTTTTCTACGTTTTAAATGGTGTATATATAATAAAATTGCTATGAATTTATGGACACACTTATGTGTATATAATATGAATATATATTTTGTATTAAGTTTTAAAATTAATGAAACCGATTATAGTATAAGTGATTATGCATAAAGAAAATAACAAATTATAAACTTAACAGTTAGAATTAGCTACGTAATAAATTATATCATACAGATAATTGGAATAAAAAATATTTTTTAAATTAATAATTTATATTAAAATTCTGTGTTAATTTCATTAAAAGTGATTAATTACTCTATTAAGATACGCAGTCCCTCTGAGAAAGATTATCTCCTTTAAGGAGATTTGTAGGTAAACTGGATTAATTTATAAATACATTTTTTTCTTATAATACATTTACAGCTTATTAGAAGTTTTACTAGCAATTACATAGAATTTTACAATTTCTCTTGTGCTTGTATAAACAACTTGTTTCACGGTATGTCACATAATGTTACTAATGCTAAACACTGACGTATTTGACAGCTTCTTATCAATACATTACAATATTACTGAAAAATTTGTTCATTTCTTTCATTTACTTGCTCTACTATCCTCCTTAAAGAAGCAATCACCATACTTCAGGGGCATCCTGCATATATATAGATATATACACACACATAAAATAAGGTGTCTTAATTTTAAAACTTATAAGAATAAGAATCTTGGGAACTTCAAAATTTTCGTGCCAACTCAACATATATTTTTAATGAATGTTATGTAACCAACCATAAACGTTTAACAAAACAATTAACGACAAAGTATATTGGAAATTCGTAAATTTCTTATGAAAATAATAGGAATATAAAGGACCAGGGAGATAGGGCTTATACGGTGACTTGTGTCCTTTGCAATTCTGCAATTTGGTTAGTTGGCAACACTAACACATTAATAGTCCTAAAATCACTCAATAGTACCATTAGTAATACAAAACAAAAACAGCTTCATATCCATAGCATTAGAATTTCATTTTTATGATTATTATTTTGTATTTGGTAAAATAATCTTGTTTCCGTTACACAAAATTGCGAAGCAATTACGACAGATAATATTGATATCAAACACAAATTACGCAACCTTCATTATCATGCACTTTAATCCATTGCATACGTTATAGAACCATATTTCACTTAATGAGTAATTATGTTCTTACATTTGTACCCATAAAACTTTTCAGCAAAAATTACCATAAAAGCATTTGTTTATATGAATATTTATCTGTGTAAGTTTATCTATGGGCCAATACTACTAGCAAGTTAAACATCAATTTGTATTATGGATCAAACTTTATAAACAATTATTCAAAATACTGAGTAGTAAAATAAATAGTAGGCTAGTCATTGCACGCGCGGTATATATAAGCGAAATTTGTATGACATTTATATATTATTTATTATAGTAATTCAGTATCACGTATTACGCTTCATCAAAAAGTTATTTATACCAGTTGAAGCATTACAATTTATGTGAACTGAAATACTAAAAAATTGTATACATACCAAGAGTACTGCCACTTATAAATATACTAAACGTTTATAAATATTATCTACATATTATTTAGACAAATTAAATTATATATATATATGTATATAACAAAATTTACAAATTATAAAAATTAACAAAAAGGTAGTAGTTTAAGCGTCGTGATTGTTCATATAGTGTCGAAGGGTAAAAAGCAAGTTTTTTAAATTAATTATCTCATTGTCTTGTACGAAATGTCTAACTAATTAATATGTAAGCGTGTGTGTATAATATAAAGCTTAATCTTTTATGAATAATATACTAATATACGAATACTAGAATATCGATTTTTAAGAAACTATTCGCTGTCAACAAGTAAATACATTAAGTGAATTAATATTTTCTTGCGGAAAAAGGCATTTAAAAAACAGCTTAGAATATATATATATATGTTTTAATGATCAGAAGCGTTTTGTAATAAGAAAAAGGATTAAGGATAATATTTCGAATCCTTGACGGAAAAAAAAAAGATTGAGATAATAAAATCTATATGCTCGTTGTGTTCATTTCATTCTCATGTATCATTAATGTATCCTGTACCTGATGTGTCTTCTTGATAACATTAGTTGCATAGTAAAATATGTATTTATATGTGCATAATGTACTGCAAAAAATAGGATACACGAATGCCTTTTTTAATTTAAAAAATAATTTCAATGATTGTCACAGATAACTAGATAAATATTATCTCTTCATTTTAAAAATAATTCTGCCCAAATTCTTTTTACATGAAACCACGAGTCAATGTCCTAATTGAATATTTCGTGGTTTCAATAGCGATAATTAGAATAATTAGAAAAACATTCTTTTAAAAATTAAGATTTGCCTTATTATAAGTTAATTATAAAGGACATTCAGTTTCCATATTTTTCACGATTTATCGTACATCCATACACAGAGTGTTATGCAACAAGTGAAAAATATTTAAGAACAACTTTATATGATACAATAAAGTAAAGATCGGGAATAATAGAATTGCGATTGGAGCTTCGTGCTTTAGTTAAAAATATTTAAAAGTTCAATAAGAAAGCGTCGTAGATTCAATAATTCGACAAGGATCCAAGATTTAATGGATTACTGAATTTTACATGCTTCGTGCCTGAGCTTTTAAACATTTACAATTAAAGATTAAAGCTTCAATCGCGAGTTACTTCGTTATTCTTAACCTTCATATTATTTTATCGTATAAAATTACCCATCACATTTTTCTTTCATTCGTTATTCAAATCTCTTATAAATATACAAGACGAAGCACTCTACTGCGAGAAGTTCGATAACTTCATAAATAATGATTTCAACGGAAATTAGTTCACACGATTGTTACATAATTCAACAGGGAGCGCATGGTCCATTATATGTTATCGCTGTAATTTTCAAAATTACAAGAACCATCCATGTTTATTCAATTGAAATTAAACGTTTCTTTTATTACAAGAGATGCGGCCAATGCCAAAACAAACTCAATCATGTTAAACATTTCATTTTCAGACACGTTAAACATTGAATATTTAACCATAGTAGTATAGAACACAGAATCGTCATGTATTTACAGTATCAATTAATATTACTTATATCCTTTATTAAAAGCAATATATTTGATGAAGAATTAAAAGTATGCTTGAAATGTATGTTTAAGTGATTAGGAAGGACTGAATAATACAGTCATATAGTCCCCTTCAAATTATGTATCCTCTTGGAATTAAAATTTCCAGGAAAGCTATTATTTACAAAATTATTGAAATAATCCAAGCTACGTGCCCCTTTCTGTATATTACTATAGTATATATATATATATGTATACTGAACGTATAAAAATAGTGATAATATTTATTTCACTTATATATTTGTTGTTCCTCGTGCAGGTTAGGAAAAAATGCAACACTATGTAAAATACTTCTTACGTGTTTAAGATAATTTATAGGCTACGGTGTTTTATGCTTAAGTTTTTAAAAAAGGCATTCTTACCTCATCGAAGAAAACCTGCGTTTTCCTAAGTATATGCTTTAACTCGGTCAATTCCAAAAAGTTACGTTTCAGAGTTTCCGCATTCTGATTAACCTCCCGTAATTCATTTTCTAATTTTTCAAACGTTGCTTCGAGATCTATCATTTCCCTGGGTTGCGGAGCTTCTGGATTTTCGCCAGTATCGAGCATCGGGATACCGTCCTTTTTGATCTCTTTCTCCAAGTATCGTAGTTTTCGTTCCATTTCATCGCAACGACGTACTTCGTTAACGAATTTTCGTTGGAAGGCATTGACATCGGGATTAAGCTGTATAAAACATATAATTAAATTAGTGTATGAAACTACTTCACATGTTATTTCGTTAGGTTTAAACTAAATACATAATTGGCACGAAAAGGTAGTCATAATTGTAGTTGTATCATAAAAACTAGTAGTTTTTATATTCGGTGATCTATGCAATATCTATGTATCTAGCTTCGTACGTGTGCATCAATTTCACTTATTTTAGTTCAAAAGCAAATTTGATTGTAATTATGATTTTTCAATCTTTTTAGCATAAAGAATCAGCATACTTCGATTGTTCTATAATTTTTGGATATCTTGTGTATTTCAATAAATTTTTTTTTCATTTAAATCATTAAAAATTTCGCATAGTAGAATGTAAAAAATTGTATAATTAACGTCTCTATTTAACTCGAAATAATCCGTTTGGAATTGTGTTTGATCTCATTTTAATCTTCTAATCCTATCGATTAAATGATATATTATCGAAACAATCATTTTGTAACAAGAAATAAAAAGATATAATGATATTGTTGCTTAACGTTATGTAATTTATAGGATGAAACATTAGTCAGTACACGATAAATTCATTTTCAAGGATACTCGCAATAATAAAAATAATTAAAATATATAGAGGGTTACCGTATTTTTTTAGATTATATCACTGTCAATATTTACAAACATAGATATAGATATAGATAGAAATAAGCTGGTAATCTTATAATACTATACTCTTTAGTTGTAATGCTACATTATTTGTATAATTCATAAGCTAGTCTTTTATCAGACAAATCTTGTTCGAAAACGAAACTTCGTACAAATTTGTGGTTTTACTTACAAATGGTACAAATGGTTTTTACTTATTATTATACTTATATACAATTATCCGATTTTCTGTTCTTTTCTTAATTATTATATTCTACTATATATATTACTATATTCTATGTAATCAGGTTTATGATTCCAATTACCTTCCGCGATTTCCTACTGTATCGATAATCGGCTAATAAAAAAGAGTTTGTACCATAAATACTATATATTATTTATAAGATTTTTCTTTTAATATTGTATATGTCCATCCTTTATTTAATTTGATTGCTGTATTAAGCAAAATATGCAAAAGATTCCTATACATAAATTTTATGAAACATTTTATTAATACTTTATCGAATAACAGAAAAAATGTGATGCTTACAAAAAAATTATATCTTTGTAATTACAACATACAACCTGAATTTGCTGGATCAGCAAACCTGTATGAACCTAAATCAGTTATTTTTAATAACCAATAACCAAATACGCAAATAAATGACGAATTAACAATATATAATTTTTATTTCTGTATTACAATATGACTATTCCTACTATCTAAAATGTTACCCATGACTGACATGCTTCAGCTCCTTTTTAAGAACTCGACTTTTTACATTCTTTTGTGAAATTTCGTAAAAATATTTTTCTCATAAAAAAAGGAAATAACATAATTTTCAATTTAATTCTTTTACAACTTACATATACACATAGTAACAAAAAAATTAAATACATCCATTTTATTGAAATGAATATATTTTATGCTTTTCAATAAACTTTCTTCAATAACTTGATCTTTCACTTTAACATCAATAAATATAATAATATCTCCATTTACTTAATACTCAAAACTCCAAATATTTATATATTCTTGCTTTATAGTTTCCAAATTTTATCATGGAATGGGAAATATTACACTAGTGAAACAAAGCCATTTAAATCAACTTCCTTTTTTCTTTTAAGAAAAAGTAACATATACATTCATACATACAATGTTTGCAATATACATATACAAATTCTGTGATTTTGATATCAAAATTATAGTTATTTATATTAAGTGGCATGCATTCTAAATGCTATTCTTGGTAACATAATAGTATAAAGCTCGAAACATAAAGTCTGAAGTCTGGATATTTTCACATAAAAGTTGGAAGAAATAATCCTCTCTTATAACGAAATATTAATTCTTTGCTAAATATTTTATTCAACGTGTATGTCTTCGTTGTTCATTAATTTAAGAATTGAACATTTTTCACAGAAATGGTATATGGAAACTGCAGAAATATAATTACGGCAACAATAAAAAAACTTACATCTCGAAATTGGACAAGGCCAAGTTCGCCGAGTTCCGAGACACAGGCATAAGCTGCTTCACTTTGTAAAAAGAGTTGACACAAGGTCATCTGCTCGCTTCGAAAAAGCGATCCCATATTTGATTCTAATAGGAGCCGATATTGTTAGGTTAAAATAATTTCGAGCGTTACGGAAAACGAAACTTTTAAGTAAAACCGAAGGAAATAAGATAAATTTACAAAGAAGTCACACTGCTACAAACGCGACCGCCTTCCACTGAACATTTAACGGCACACCAACTTTTCGATTTCGATTACAGAAGTAATCAATAAGGTAGTCACGAGGTAAGGCATAAATCACAAGTTGAAGGTATGTTGTCGTTGCCACTCGCATTTTTAGTTAACGCCCAGAAACTACACTAGCGACAATCCATAGAGAAAAGAAACTAGAAAGATAGGAAACCACTGTTTATAACAAGAGACTTCTAACAAATATGCTTGTAAAAAAATATTAATTTTAATGAAATTAAATATCAACATATTACCATTGTATGATATTAGAAAATTTTCAAATTCAAATTAAAAGTAAGAAGATTCTAAAGAATATTTTATTTCTCATAAGTTAAGTGACAAAACAGGTGTTCTACGTTACCTACATGTCTTCTTTACTTACGACTATGCAGTTCATGCAATTGTTACTATATGTCAGCACATACACCTGTTACTAAGCCTTCTATTACATTAATGTGCTGTATACTCCTTTGTGGTCATATGATCAGTTTGTGAATTGGTATCGAATTTAAGGGAGTGTCTTAATTTTATGGCGATATCTTTCAGAATAAAAATGTTCAAATTATTTTTGTGTTTTGTAGCTGCATTAGTTGCAGGTACGGATTTTATATAACGTTTCAAATGATATTTAAGCTTTAGTTTATATTCAATTAATTAACAAGGCTCAAGCATTACAATTGCTGTCTTCTATTGTTACAGTTAAAGCAAGTGGAGATTTTGTAGTTTTACACAGTCCAAATAGTGTTATGTTCAATGGGAACGAAGAAGTAGAACAAAGCTTGCTTAAAGAAGTATTAGCTGCTGCTCTAGGTTTCACTGTCAAACTGGTGCATCTTTAAGTTATCTTTTATATACCTTCATTTAATAATATTCTTAATCTTAATCAAAAGAGTATAAAGAAAGTTAGAAAATTGGATGTAGAATTCTACTATTAAAGATTGTAAAGCATAGAGCTTGTAACAATGAAAATTTTAATTGAATGTTATAATTTTTGTTATTATAGAGAGGAATATGGAGCGGCATTTCTATCACTGATCCATTTAGACTTCCAGAAGCTGTTGTTGCAGTAGCTATAGAAGGAGTGGATTCTTTGGACATTCCAAAAGGAAAAAGATTTCCTTTAAACGTGAATGAAGTTGAAGAAACAACATGGCAGGCTCTTAGAGAACGTCTTGAAGAGAGAGACAATGATAATACCTTAGTGAGGATATCTTTAGGTGATGGTTTGGATGCTGTAAGTATTAGTTTTGACAAGATAATAAATCTTTTTAATAAAATTGTTTGTGGATAAATATTCTGATTGAAATTAGAATAATTTTTATTCAATACAAATTCAGCTAGGACAATCTGCTCTTGGAGAATTAAAACCCACCCCAATCGATGAAACATCTTTAAGAGCTTTAAGCTTAGGGAAAGAAGAGGACAAAAAATTCCTTGAAGAAGTACAATTACTCCATGCTATTGCTAACAAAGCACCTTCGGCGATCAAACCAGATTCAAAGCCTGATATTTATTGGCTTGTTGTATCTTCTTTGCGCCCGATTTTAGATACTTATGGAAGTAATTCAACTGCATCTAGGGAAGCCCTGTCATTGCTGAATAATGCTTTGAATGTTATTCATGATGCATTTATTCAAGCTTACGATGGTCAGGTAAGAATCCTTCATAACATTTCTAAAAACTGTCGATATGTAGATACATTATTTTTATTATATTGCGTAGTACACTAGAATCTAATAAAAAAAATTTTTATATTTTTTATTCAGGTATTGATTGTGGCATTCACAAATGATGCAACTAAGGTACATCATATCCGTTCAGTAACTTTAGACAGGCAAAAACGGGACGCTCCAGATACGGTTTGTATTTAAAGTTATATACGTTTATAAACTAAACTCGTAATTATAAATAACAAAGATACGAGTTAGATACACTGTATGAAATTCGGTCAAATTGATTTCTTCAAATTTTGCATATTTCAAGATATCAATTTTCTCTATTAATTCTTCCTATTATAAAACGACATTTTTCAAGTCGGGGATCGTAGAAAAATTAATATTGAAAATTAGTGGCTTATACATGACTTTATAAATCCGCAAAATTTGAAAAAGGATCGATTGAAAATAATTTTACATGTTTATTAAATCAGTAATCAACCGATATTTCATAAAAAAATTAGAAGAAACTATATATTTCAGTAAGTGTGTGCATTTATCCAAATATGTTTTTCATAAAATATTACAGTTAATAGACCATGCGTAATTTCATGTATAATATCCAGCAATGTTGATGCTACAAATGTATTGTGCGCAAATAAATAAAACATAGAATAAATTTATTTGATATTAAATACTACTTCTCTCTATGAAACTTAAGATTTGTAAGCAATTAGCAAAAGTGAATAATAAATTACTTCATTTATGTAGCACTTTCGAAAATCTGGGAAGTCGATATTACGATTTTAAGTTAAGTAAAAATAACATTTGTACAAAATATAAAACAAGATCGTTGGAATGAATATCATCTTTTTTCCAGACATGACCGAATTTACGAAAATATATTTTAAATCTTCTATTTATTTTTGCATGAAAAATAAGTTTATATGCATTTGTACTATCAATACTGCCATAGCCTGTAACCATTTATCTAACGAAACAACTGTTTACATTTATAATGTATGTTAATATCATCTAATATAAACTAAACAACAATTTTATGAAAGGATTTGAACAACACCTTATATATAGTTTTTGTAATATATTTGATATATTATATTCTAGCTTTTGAAGAAGCTGTTGATAAAGGTGGCAAATTGGACCTACATTTCTCTAACATATTGTACTTATCCGACTTATTTGTTGGATCGGAAGTAATGAAAATTTGTTGATAAAATAATATTAGGTTCACAATATTAGGATATGACTATTCGTGACAAGTCTGAAACTAGCTGTTTTCCATGTTGAAACCGAATTTCCTGATGAAAAAATTTCAAACTGTCACTGATAAATGTCTTTAATTTACGTAAATAATGATTTCACATTCGTATTACAAGTACAATAAAAGTTACGTCAGAATGTCCAATGATTGTGTCTAACACCTATATATTTTATAGGCTAATAGAACTAAAAATCTAGAATCTGCTTCGGAAGCTAAACGGATGAATAATAGTACAATATTTAATAACAACAACAATAATGATAACTATAATAATAATAATAATAATAATGTGATAAAGGTACGTTCATATTGTTGCATGAACAGATATTCTATTGAAACTCAACAAGTGTATAAAAGTAGAGATAGCTTTTTGCATGATTTTCAAACATGCTAATGAACTATGCAGACGATATTTATGATTCAAGATATTTCTTTGGTACGTTAAATTACCAAGAAATATTCAATGTTTGATTTTCTACAGAATATACAAAAACAAATTTCAAATTAATATATTAATACATTTCCTTTAAACAAACAGAGCACAATATTCATTGAATTACTGATTTTATTAAACTTTTACATATTTATAGGTACTATATAATATTATATATACCGGAACAGCGGGATTACAAATTTCAGTCAGACTTTTCCCAATTTTTCATCACAACTACCGATGGTT
This sequence comes from Bombus superbus, assembly GCA_014737385.1. Lineage (NCBI taxonomy): Eukaryota > Metazoa > Arthropoda > Insecta > Hymenoptera > Apidae > Bombus > Bombus superbus. Next base: position 4,043,601 of record JACXIK010000041.1, on the reverse strand, counting down.
GTCATTTGCAGTAATAACATCTTTCGATGTTATGGAATGAAAAGCAGTGTAATCAAGCCTTATGCTGACTGTTGCTAGTAGTTGACATTCCTGCACATTCAGTGCTATTAGTTGCTCAATGCTCTTATCGATGGCTTCAATTAATGGTTCGAACAAAAGAGCGACGATCATCAATCGCGATCACTAAATTTACGTGAAATATTTAAGTTTCCTAGGAAACAAAACGAATTCATAAAGGGATAGACAAAATTATCAAAATGAAAGATAACGGCTACAAATTTATGTTGGTTGCCTAGCACGGCATCGGGAGAAATAGGAGAGGGGGGGGGGGACACTTAAGTTTCAATAAACTATAAGTTCTGGTTCTGGTTTTGTTAAACTGCAAGGCATAGGAAATTGTTATTCTCGTGTATTCACGTATTCTTATATTTGTTGATTCTTCTTTTTATTATCTACATATTTGGTGATACAATAATAGGGTAGCAGAACCTCTCTTTTGTTGCTCGATTATAAAAATCTACAATATTAGGATTGCTCTGACAATTAGCGTAGGGCATATTCAGTCATCGAATTATTTTACTACGTAAAATAAAATATACGATTTAATTTGTAACGAAGATTAGAAACGAGTAATTTTTAGTAAATAGCATATTTTGTAAAAGAGCATAATGGATGCCTGGATATTACCTTTCACAGTAGTCGTCATAAGTTCAAACACGATATAAGAAGCCTAATAAAATGTCCACTCTACACAATGTTCACAATATTATCGAACATATACGAAATCTAAAATCGACAACTACTGTGACTACCAATAAATTAGGTTTGGATTATTTGAGTTATGCAACAATGTGTTGCTTACATAAACACATGTACTTATAGCAAGATGATCAACGAGGTGAAAAGAAAAAGATAGAAGACGAAGAGGATTCGAATACAAGTAATAATAACACTAGCACAAACTACAGTGACATGAATAATTCTACTGCGAATAGCGATACTCGTGATGATAGTGGAATCAGTGAGAATCAGGATATGACTAATATGGATATATATTCCAACACACAAAATATAGGACAGGTATCACAAAACCCCTTAACATGCATTCTAAAGTTATAATTTGCATATTATTTGACAATTTATAATTTATACGCATTTTATCAAACGAAAATTAGGGATACGCTTATTGGAGGAATGTTCGATATGTATCCCCCGTTTATTTTAGCGATATACTTCAATGTAAAAGAATATTCTTTAGCTTTTATATTTTGTTAGCACACAGATCCGATATTTTACTCGTTAGTCGTTTCGTTACGAAACATGTATACAATTTTATGTATGCTTTTTGTTAAATTGTGTATGATTTCGATAAATATCCATATGATTCGGGGTGTCTTATTTGAATGAAATAAATCGAGATACATATAAGATGACGAATAAAATTGAAAATTACGAGCAGCTTAAAAATTCGAGTAGATCCTTAGGGCGTGTTGTTGACAACGAGTTGCTGAAAGCCGTGCAAGCGCGGATACGGGTACAGGATACGTTGTCACAAGCATCAAAATGCTTTCAAACAAGAGTTCATATTATTCTATATTGTCGAAGAGTAGATTGAAGTATTCCATTGGTCAAGAATATTAATTACATTGACACCACATACTTCTTTTACTTCTATGATTTTAAGGTTTATTACTCAACAATCACGCATAACACATCTCATTCTTAATGGCAATATTTAAAGATCTCTTTTTTTTATTTTCAATTTTTATTACAGTAAAAGGTACGCGTGCGTATCTCGGAGGGCTGCAATCTTTTCTATATAACGTGAATGAATAATTTTGGAAGCTATAAAATGATAAATATAATAAAATGAAATACATTAATATGTAGTTCGTTACGTTTACTTGTTTTATGTATTTAAAACTACAGCAAGGCTAATGTAAGCTTAACTACTAATAATTTTACTTTAGTTTTATCTGAACTAAAGCACGTCTTCGTTGAATCATTATCATTGAATATGCTACACGTATTTCGTACCTAATATACTGACTGAAATATTTCATTTTTAAATTACACGACATTACTGAAAGAGAAACGTAAAACATTTCACATAATCATCGCATAATGAATGTAGATATAATCGTTAAAGTAAAGGATGTACGTGGTTTCAGTTTGCCAGATATTATTCACACGCTTATAAAAATTTATCGAAAGCTTTAGAGACGCACCGCTTCTTATTAAATGCTTGTTGCCGATAGTTCAGTTTCTTTGGATGTATATTTAATCACATACTCGTGTTTCATGTACAATGCTTCTATCAATTGCTACCAATTTCATCGCTTCATTTTTTTAAGTGGCGTATATTAGAATTATATTAGAATCTCGCAGGTATTGGATATTCGAACGTTGATCGTTTAGATTTAAGAAATATTAGAATTTCTTTCTCGTTGTTTCGTACAATGAATATTTCGCGATTATTTGTCGAGTTAAAGGAATCATCAGGTAGATAATAATAATAATAATATTTCTTAATTATCTTGTTATTGTAATGTTGTTCGATTGTATTATTTACTCGGTAAGATGCATGCTGATCTTATAGTAGAAAAACATAATACGAATAATATTTTAATACGTTTTGTACCGAACAATTTAGTCACCTTGGAGCTAAAAATGTTGCTTTTATCCATCGACATGGTCCACCAATGGGCCACGATGTACGAAACGTATTAAATAGAGAAAAAGATATTATTTACAAAGTATAATAGACACAAAACACAAGACTTTTGTAAAATTTATGTTTACACCAGCTACATTTCATATAATACTAAAAACACTTGTTAATTGCTAATATCACACGATTTAGAACACATTTAATAAATGCATCAATTTTCTTGCAGCTATACTGCTGCAATAATGTGTAGTATGTAATATTTTACACATCAAGATTTTTGTTCCAGGACGTAATGATTCGCTCGCGGTCGAAAGACTACACGGAAAATTATCCCATTATCTTTAATATCCTCTTATGGTTTGGAGTTGTTTTTGTCTTTTCACTGTTTGCTATTTGCAGTACGTAATAATTTTTCGTTTATTATCATTATTATTTTATCAAATAATATATATACAAGTATTGTTTTAACTTTGATTTATTACGAAAACAGTTGCCATTTCGCAAATGGATCCAGGCCGAGATTCTATAATATACAGGATGACTTCTAATCGTATGAAGAAGGATAATTAAATGTAAATACAAGCTAAACGTATAATAACGAAAAGAATGTTCTGCATATAATCTGTACTTAATTTATCGATGATTCGTACGATACGCATCTAAAATTTCACTTCGAATCGACGTGCTGTCCTTTTGTATCTTAGAAATGTAACAAATCACTATGATATACTCATACGTGAAATATGTATTTGTAAACAGTCGATCATTAATATTAATCGTTCAACTTGGTGTAAACGATGCCTGGTATTCTTTGTTGCATATTACATTCAACCAATAAACAATTACTAAATCATACTCGTAGAATAACGATAAAAATGTTCGAAGTAGATGAAATTTGTCATAAACGAGTACAAATAATAGCAGAACATGTATACAAATGTGTAGTTATATAAAATAATGTAACGAAAGTTAAGTTGAGCTTTTTGTTACCTAAAATAATGAAACAGACAAATATGAATTAAATTGTAATTATAAAACAGATCATAACATGTTATATTATAACCTTAGAGATTTAAAGAATCTTGGAATTTGAACTGTCTTTAATATAACCAAGATTTGTATCGAAAGAATTAACGAGTTAATCTGTAAATTTTTATCTGGAAAATATTAAATCGTATTATGCGGTACTGATTGGTAATCTTGATCTTCGTAAATCGGTGTTATCTCGCGAAGCGATATCCTTTTTATACATGTACAAATTTTGACTAAAAGACCGCACACTTGTTGCACAAGAAACAGTTACCAAATGTATTATGTCTTTAGTATACTTTATCTTGTAGGTTTACTTTGTGATTGAAATTAGTTTGTACGTTTCATTTTTGTATCGATTTTCCCTTAGAAAGTTTTGTCAGTTCGATAACAGTATTTTCATGAAAACGAGAACTATGAAAAGTATAATAAGCCCGTATCAGTATACATATAGATCATTCCATAGGAAAACTGTATTAATATAATATATAAATAACGATGTATTATAAATTAATATATATGACAGACAAACAAAAGATCTTTTTACAGCTTCTTTCTTTGATTAATTAAGACTTCATTGCGCATTGTATATTAAAGAAGATCCCCCTTTTCCTGCTCCATTTTTCCTACAGTAGTAATATACTTTGCAAGTCAGTCGTAATTCCTAACTCGTGACATTTGTGTATTTTATGTCAGACGACAACTGTTACTGCAGCAAGTGGAGATTTTCAGTACGTGTATATTAATCACGAAACAACGTCGCTAATTACTATTTTAAATCGTTCCACGGTGATTCATAATCTTCTCGATCATAATTGCATCCAATCACTACGTGATACTAACATAAGTACATAATCAAGACCTTTTGTTCTCTTTGTTTCCTTCGAAACCAGCTAATTGTAAAAATCATTCCGTGTCAAATCGATCGCTTTGATACTCGATGCCCAGAGATTTTCTTTAAGGCAGAGCCTTTTTACAGTTTACATCGTGCGATCAAAGTTATCAATTTTTGCCGATTTTTACGAAAGCCACCACCGTAAAAGGATTTTTATATGGGTAATTACTACACGTAAGAACACTCCTTTCTTTTTCATTTCAATTACAAAGGATCATTCTACTCGTCTGACTCGCTTTACCAAACTATGAAAAATATTTTTATTTTGCAATTTTCACCTGCGAGCGCTCTGTCGAAAAATTTGCAAAAATTATTTTCACGTTCCGTGGACTTTTTCTTCTTAATAAATTACGCTATCTTGCTTTTTAATCGCGCTTCGAAATTGTAACCGTAACAGACAGAGATAGCGTACAACGATTCAAGTAAGCGCAAACACTCGCCTACAATGAACTCGGCAAAATCGAATGCCGAACTTTAACGAATAGTTTGCAAAAACAAGATCCAAGCTACGCTCGCGATATTTTCAGCCTTTCGTATTTTCCTTCTATCCTCCTCGCTTCTTATATATCCTACACGATGTATTAGTTTATTTCGTCGATCTACTCGAACCTTTGAAGAGACGTTTGTCGACGCAACACTGACATTATCGATATTCTTACACGAAGTCTCGTAGCTGTGAAAGTTTTGTACATCTAAACCGAGCAACGATCGAGCTATTCGAACGTTAAAATATTGTACTATTCGACTATTTCAGCAAAATCGAGGGAATTTGACTAAGCTAGTCGAAGGATTTCGACAATTTAAACGTCCGAACAATATAATAGCTCGAAATTAGATCGTAAAACAATAAATTTTATTACAAGAGGCAAGAGCAGAGCCTCTTACCTTGTGCCTCTCCTCCACTGTACGTTCTTGAAGGTTTAACCCCCACCTTTACGATCCCCACTCGAATATACCTTTAGTTTCCCACCAAACTATACACCTGTCGTTACAGGAAAGAACGAGCAGTGGTTTCTGTCACTTACGTTGAATCCGGCTTAATGGATGTAGGGTAGTGTTGATTTGCAAAGTTTCCGTCGCACATGCGTCAAGTTTTGTTATTCGAAAGTTAGAATAGTTCGGCACGTGGTTCGTGATCGTCGAGGAATCTTTCGATAAAAGTGAACTTGAAGCTGGTTTTGTGAAAATACTTATCATTTGAACGAACAACAGACAGAAAAAGAACTCGCGTTCCTTTATTTTCTCGTCCTTCGCAGTTGTTTTTGTTGACTCTTCCTTTCGTTGGTAATGCGAAAACAATTCTGTGAACCGGCAATCTCTATGACAACTATTACGACCAGTGACGAGGTATATGGTGACTTTAAATGCAAATTTACAGAGATACGGTGCAAGGTATTGTGTTTACAGCTGTTAATATGATTGAAAGGGGTATGGATAATTGAATAATCTTTTAACAATATCGTGCGTCTCTCGAAGAATCGAGCGAAATATTTTATTCTATATTTCGATGTATCGTGCGTAGAGGCAAGCACGAACGAAGGAAAAATAATGGAAGCGGTGTAAAAACCATTTGCAATTGTGCAATTTTTGCGAACCGTGTTCTCAAGGGCGAGATAAAATTATTCTCGGCAAATTAAATTTTGTTAATAGTATTATGTCGTACGTTCGAACTACGTTGTCCTAACGTTGAGCGAATTTTCAAGAGCGTTATACATTTTTTACATCTTTTACCAAATATACATTTTTTATCAAATAAAATTGTTTGCACAGCAGGAAATCAAGCTAGCGTTATTAATTTTAATTCAAACCGAATTCTATATTGAAAACTATCAATAACGCGCTATATCGCATCTTTCAATTATTGAACTCTAACGTATTGATGAAAACATGTTAGCAACAAGGAAAACTATAAATGGAGCTGATTGATGATATCAACGTTGCAAGGATCGAGAATAAACCGATGGACCAACGGAAGAATTAAGAGTATAAAATCGTTCGATAGAATTTTCCACGAACAGTGTGATTCTATACTCTTAAAGAAGAATATCGGACAAAGCCGAGAAAAGAAATTAATCACTATTATATAGTTGCATATTCGTGTTCTTTCGTCGTCGTGCACGTTTCGTGCTGCTTCGATAGAATATTCGACTCGTAATTGAACACAATCAAACATACGCCGCTATTGTGTAAGAGAAACGTAATTATTGCTTTACATATAAAACATAGAAGAGATAAAGATGACTTTTGAGGAAAATGTGCGCGCATTTCGAGAAACAACTACGATGCTGTCAACGATGCGGTATCTTTGCTGGCCATCTGTATCTTCAAGAAGCCGGAAAATCGGAGTTCGTAACTTTGGCTTTACGTAACATAGTCTGCAACGTCTAGACTCTTTCAAGGTTGTGCTATGGCCCGCAGGAAACGCTGTGTTCATGTGCCTGGGATTCTAGTATCATAACAAGAGTTCAGATTAAACAGCAGATAGCTTTCTTTGTATCGGTTGCAATACATGATCGGGGATTCGTGAATTACCAGAAACCGGCAGAGCGATACATCAATCTACGTATGTTTAACAAAAATAGCGAATAATAATGAGAAATGAAACTGCGATATTACTTATTCTGGTTGAGTTCTAAAGGTCAAGCAAGAACATTGTAAAACATGTGATAGAGTTTGTTAAAAGAAAATTTGTATTCGTTTGGCCGTCGCACATCCTGTGAAAACAAGCATTCGAGTCTACTTCATTTTGTGCACGTTAAACACATTATGCGTGTTAAACAAATGAAAGAAGAATTCTCATTCTGCACGTGTAGGTATGTATGATTGATGCGCGTTCCACGTTTTCACGTGTAAAATAATTGACGCGGCAAATATTCTAGTTACACGTGGAATTTGTAACACCGGAGATTCTATTGTAACCTGTTAATTTCATCGAATCACTGGTAGATCGATATCGGAACATCTCGACCGTTGCAAAACAGTATAGCTCTTGTTAAAAACATTTTTAAACGTTTTAAACGAAGAAAGTAATTGTTATTAGGAAAGAAGCGATTAAAGGAATTGAGAAAGGACATGTGATAAAGCATCTCGTGGGCAATTGTGAGCTGTTGACGTCAAAGTTGTTATCACTAGATATCGAAAATAAGAAGTTAGAAGGGATAGTCGCTATTAGTTGTTCCGCGAGTGCCAGAATACGGATCTACAATTATTCGGCATCTGATAGTGCAGCGATGAGCGTGAAAATCGTCGTGAGTGTGACGGAGATTGCAGACATGAGTTCCAAGGATCGTTACGTGATCGAAGGGGTAGGTAAGTCTGTATCCAAAATGATCATCATTATCTTTATTAAATATTCTTCTAATAATATTAATTGCTTTAACAAACTAGGAGTTTTTACGAGTTTAATGTACGAGCATGATTACGAATATTATGAATATATTTCATGCCTAGAAGTATTATTAGACGTAGATTCGGATTAAGTTGCGTTACGCTAATTATCGTAATTATTTTTAGATAATAATTTAAGAATAGATTCGGCAATTTAATCTTGTGAAAACAGTCTGTATAGGAACTACTTCAATGATGAAATTTCTTTTTTTATGTTTGACAACGATGTTTCAAGATGTCTAAAACCAACGTGCTTCTTGATATTTCTTCTCTGTACTTTCGATACTGCGACACAATGTATAAACCTTTTAAATTTGTTATCCTTTGTTGTACGTCGTTTTAAAAATACGACGATTATCTTTTCTTAATACGATTCGACAGATACACCGATATTACGTTTATTTACATTTTCAGAACATAAATTCTTCTCCGTGAAATATTTTGTGTTCTTTTCTTATCTCGAGGCAATTATTTTGTAACACTTCTGTCACTCTTTTTTTTTTATATATAATTTGTTTGTAACGATCAATGCGAAGCAGTAACGTATTTCAAGTATTCGTATCGAATATTACATCGTTAACTCACTGCTCTGTGTTCGTGCCACTGGAAAATTTCAGCATTCAATTATAGCGCAGGAAAATGCCGTTTATCTCTGTATCTTTGATGATTTTCATGTCAGACGAAACTAATAGAAGAAACGTACTTTATTTATTTGAATACAAATTCTCTAGATTAAATAATATTTTTACCTATTTCTTTCACTAAGATTTCCTCAGTTGAGAAAAACTTGCTCAGTGGAGAGTTTCCTCCAATCTTGTTTTTTCATTTGGAAGAAACGAACAATGAATCACTTGATATCGTTAAGCGTGTACTAGTTTACATAAGAAACTGGAATACTTAAGATCTTGCAATGTTCCTTATTTTAGAGCAGAGTTTCTAATTACTTTAATACCGCAGTATCTACACATACATAGAAACCAGGAACATAGCTATTGGCAGTTTTCAAGTTTAAACTTCATTACTAAGGTATATCTGTTTTCCATTCGATTATTCCATGCGAATTATACGGTTCCGTTGTAAAACGGACAAAATTTACCTTATCTAAATTATTGTTGATAGAGCAATAGGCTATTTCTTTCATAATAAAATAATTTTCATGGTCGCTGGGAATGCTTAAATGTCTAAAAGACTGTGCACGATAATAAATTCGTTAATGTTCGCTTTTAGAAAAAACCCAATTATACTTGCCTTGGAACATTTAAGTTATAAATGAAATTTAATGGCAGTGTCGATCACTTGAAAATACTAATGGCCAGGCGATGACTATTACATTATATAAAATAAAATCTAAGAAAAATGTACAGTCAGTGTCAGAAATCTTCGTACATTTTCTAAGAAGACCATTTTCATTTAAATAACACATACATACATACATGCATACATACATGCATACATACATACATGCATACATACATACATACATATATATATATATATATACAGAATGTCGTATAATAAGATATTCATTCACACATATAAAACAATAATAAAATAGCTCTTATAGCTCTGCAGGGTAATTTTATTTTAGGAATTTGTTTTGATAAAAATGACCTTTTTATGGAGATGTACGAACATTTTTATGGGTGCCTGTGTATGAAAACGAAAAACTATGGGTTTCGTATAAATCGTTTTTTTATAACCAATTCGCACCAAGAAATACAAAACACGCACATGACAGCAACATTTTGCATAATTGATGGTAACCCGGACAATTTTTGAATGTCGTCAATGGCCTCTTATTTGCCTTGCAAGTGTTACAAGCAATGGTAATCGCTGGTTGCGCGTGACTTGCGCGTGATTATGGACTTGTCCCTAAGGCGGTTAAATTCAATGATTAGGGTGATGTACGCAATTGCTACAATCGACAATTTGTTGCAGTGCTTATGGTGTCAAACTTTTGAAATATCGACTTACCACGCTGTTGTCAAAGAGCCGTACAGTTTGAGTGATCTAAGAACGATGAATATACCATGGATATTATAGAGCTTAACTGGGACTTGCTTATTACAGTGTTTAACCGATCTTGCTGCGTAGAATCAGCGATGAAGTTACGTAACGGTCTTCTAAAAGAATGTGCCCCCAATTCATGCCACTTTCGTGTTCGAAAATTGGGCTGAAAACGCGGATTGCAAAGTAAACGTGCTTGCTTTTAATATAAGAAATCGGTTGTCCCGAACAATCGAATCAAACCATAACGTGCCCGAAAAATATCTCAGTTTAACTGTCATTAAACGAAGGCTGGATGAATAAATGCCGTTGAATATGTTTATTCTCTAAGGATAAAGCAACAAATCGAAAAATAAGAAAAATAATGATTTAACGAACCAAATAGGAAACTAAATGTATATATTTGGAAAATAAAATCCTTCGTACAGTTTGATAGAATAATAACACATAAATATAATTAAAAAATGTAATAACCGTGAAATATCTACATGAGCCCGAAATTCAGCCAACCTATGTCATCTGATTCTGTGAACTGTCGATTAAAGAAGAGAATAACGTTGCGTATTCGACGGTTTCGTTCGATCTGCTTGTACATTTCTCTTTTCGAAATTGTTTGTAGGAAAATTTAATCTTTCAAATATCGTGGACTTCGTGGCTGTCGCTTATCGTTGCCTATCGATCTGATTGTCATCTACATTTTATGGGATTGTTTGATGAAGGTCAAGTATACTATATGGCGATGTGGCGTTCAACGATAATTATAATGTTCACTGTACTGCAATTTAGGTATACTGACGTTTCAGGGTCATTTTTCGAGCAGCAATTGAGGGAAATCGTTTCCCTCCTCCTGAGATTCACGCGTACTTGAGTGTTTTGCCGCGTAAAATTACTTGGAAGATTGAAATTTAAGAAGCTTAAAGATAGTTATCTTAAACCACTGTCCTGCTAATGTAATCAGAAGTACTCTAGCAGGGATTTTATCAGGTAACTAGAGATTATCCTATGTTCACAAATGCTTCGTACAGAGGCATTGAAAATGTTTCTGATACGATATTTTAATAATATTTCTCGAAATATTTTCATTTCGTTTTAATATCTTATTAAAATCCAATGATTCCAAATTAATAAGGTATAATGGTGATATTGAACCGATCTTCGATTTATTAGAAGTCAATGATTCGAATTTAAAAAGGTATAACGATTTTGAATCGATGTCGAATTAAAAAGAAAAAGTGTGCAAAAAGAGGAAAAGAAAGATAGACGAAAATCGATATGTATTCATTCGGTTCTTATCAAATACGATATGTTTTCACAGAAACACATTTTGGTTAAAATCAATAAATAACAAGTTGTTCTAGGTGGCAGTCGTTGTTGACTCACTCTGCGTAAATATCTCGTAAATCATGAATTTTTTCGAATATTTTAGACGTTCATATACAAAAATGTAAAAGAATTGATTTATGTGAAATGTACGTTTGATCGACGAAGATCAAACATTTTCCTGATCTTTTGACTGTTGTAAATCATCTATCCAGTATGAAAATACTGTTTCGTTAATATAAACGATATTATGTAAATAGCGTTCCAAATAACACGATATAAAAAAAATTATCTACACAATATCAATATTGTTCGTATTATATCGCTTAAACACTTAATATGTAAAAGTACACACACGTTGTTCGAGCGCAGTAAGTGTTGATCGTCGATGTGAAACGCATTGAACGTAAGTACGTTTCCACGCGGAAGATTTTTTGGCGAGTGAAGGTCCTCGAATGCTACTTTTTCTTTTTATCGAATCGAACGTTATATGTGTGTACCGAGACGTTTCCATTCGGGCCAAACCAGTTCCGGTCGGATATTATACATCGCTTGTTCCACGTAATTACAAAATACTGCCTGCTTTATAGAATACCTACAATAATTACGAAATTTATTGTTTCACAGGAAGGACGAATTTTTGTTCAAGCCATTTCATTAAATTTCTTAATTTAATTTCCAAATATCTGCCGGTTTTAGAATTCGGCTAAATTCAAACGGAATGCCAATATTAAAGACAGAGTAAAAGGATGTCATAGACTAAACTCGAAAATGATATACCAGCTATAAAATTATTGCGCGTCTGCTCCTACGAAGTATATTTTACTTTTGCTCGTGAATGCAAACACGATAAGAAATATACAATTTTTCTTATGCGATGCAATGATTTTGATGAAACATTGCAGATTCACAATGTAGCTGAAAATAGTGAACGCGTGTCTTTTTTTTATCGCCAATCGTTTGCATTTCAAAGACGAGAAGGACGGTCGAAAAATTGATGGATTCGGGGAAACGGTGTTCTCTGAAAGCAGCTATGATAGACTTTTTACTCGCTTGATTTACGTTATACACTTCGGTTTCTTAACAAGGCTAGGAAGTATTATGACTCCATTGAAAAAAGGAAATCCTCGTCCAGGTACAGGAAGTCTGGTTACAGTTCATTGGAGGTTAGTTACTTTTAAGTGTCTCGTTGGTCAATTTCTCAAACTATGAAGGATTAGCAAAAGGATATCGCGAGTTCGCAAGGCAGAAAAGGCGGGCAAACCGTGACACAACGTTAGATTGAAAATTGAAAGATCATTTCAGTATATGATATGATTGATGCGAGCAAGTATAGATACGTCAAAGCATAATTTACATCGAGTAACATACAACTACGCGTACTCAATTTATTCCGATGTACAAGATTACAGAATTGTTCAATTCTTGACGAATTATTGTCGATGTTCAAACTGTTGTAACTTCGTGAAAAAAAAAAAAAAATCGCGCGACAATCTGTCTGGTCTGATTTTAATGTTTGAAGCTTACTCTGACTTTGTTTTATCGCGTAACGAGCGGAAAAGTGAAGATACTCTTCTTTTTCGAAAACTCGACATTTTCGAATGATTGTACGGAGTTTGCAAAATTTTCTTCAGGATTCGTTTTAAAATGCCTTTGTAAAGCAGAGTCCCCCTTTTACGACGACCTTAAAAAACTTGATGTACGATTTCTTTTTCGCCATTTTACCGCACTTTAAATGAAAAGTCGAGCCGCCGGCATTGGAGTAATAATCCAAGGTACACCACGAGGAGGTTGCACGGTCGGACTTGTTCCTCGTGTGTAGTATATTTAATGCGTGTGTTGACCGTGTAACGTGTGTATAATGTGTATGCTTAGGGTGCGTTAGTGTGTTTGTTTAATGTGCGTATCGTGTATGTTTAATGCGTGTATAGGACAAGCAAGAATCCACGTTCGATTCAGTCAGAGTCTTCAGGCTCGTCAGGTTCTTGTTAAATGCACTAAATACGCACTAAACACGCGTATAGAAACACACGAGATACAAATCCGACCGTGCAAAAATGTATAAAGTATCCAAAGTAGAGTACCTATTGTAATATTTAAAAATTCGAAACAAACGTCGACTTATATGTAAAATTAAGTATCCCTTTACTTTACTTTACTTTATTTTACTTTAACTATTTTATATATTGTTGCATATTGCGTACATTATGTACACGCTTGGACCATTAAAAATTTCCGCACACGCAAACATTCGTCATCTATCAACGAGGAATTAGTAGTAGGATTATAGAAATCCGAAAGAATATTCGTAGTTAGGTAAATAATTGTTCGGATTGGTCAGAAAAGTAAATAACAACGATGTTTCAAAGCGTGTATGTTTAGTGCGCGTGTAGTGCAGGGAAGAATCTTTGTCCGATTCTATCAGTCTTTAGGTTCGTTAGGTTCTTGCTAAACGTACTAAACGCGCGCACTACACACGAGATACAAGCCTATTCTAATGCCGGTGACACGTTTTTCCTTCAGAGTTCAATAAAACTGCTGCAAAAAATGGTACAACAAAAGAAAAAGTATCTTCACTCTTGCGGTCATAGAACAAGATGAACGCGGTATTACGAAAGAGGAAGTCTCGCGCTTTAAAACGAGCCCAGGCATATTGCTGCACGATATTTTCTCACGAATTTATAATGGTTCAAAAAATCGACGATATTCAAGGAAAAATTTTTAGTGGCTAATTAGATATATCGCACAGCATGTTACATGTAACAGTTGATGCAAGTGCAAACTGTCAATTAACAAAAAGAAAAAAAGAATGATCGTTTTAGTCAAGCCTACTTAGGTTTAAGTAACTCGAAGTAAATGACTCGACTAATAAAAACGAACGTAGGTATTTTAAAGGATACTTTACGTTAAGTAAAATAAGATTACGCTCAATGTGTAATTTCAATTTGATTGTGATATATAACCTATTATCATGCCTGATGCGATTTTAAACAATCAATTAGGAAACAAAGAAAAATCCATATTAATAGAGTGATGTCAAACCTATTTGAGTACAAATGATTTATCGTCGGACTTGACTAATGAGTAGATTGCGGATGTATATGCAATTCCATATTTTTACGAGCATAACTAAAGAAATGGAAAATAGAAATTCTAATTAGTAAACGTTATGAATAAAACTTCGTTAGTCACTAAGGGTGCAAAAATGTGTAAAGTATCCAAAGTGGAGTAATAAAAAAATGTCGACTTACATGTAATTTGCGTTAAATACTTTACTTCGCTTTACTTTAACTACTTTATATATTTTTACATATTGCGTATATCGTATACGCGCTTGTACCATTGTATATTTCCACAAATGTAAATTTACTAATAGGAAAATAGGAACCTGAAAGAATATTTATACCTAAGCAAATAAAAAGACAGTTCGGGTTGGTTAAGAAAATAAATTGCAATAATGTTTCCTGCTCTGAATTACATTCGGAAATCAAACAAAAAGTCTTCGTTCACTCTAATTGCAAATAGAAACAGCCAGTAATGATATTTTCCGGGTGATTCATCCTTTGTTTGCAGTTGTAATTTTTCAAATGGTTTCTTCTTATGTAATATTAAGTGGAATATACGCTTTAATCCGCGCGGATGAGCGAATATTAACGGGTTCTATAAAACAACGATGTAAGTCTTCCAATCTATTGACGTTATAAAAACATCACAATTCATCGTGATAGATGATATTTCGCGAATAGGCAATAACTAATTACGTAGAAGTCGTTACGTTGACGTAAATTTCTTACGTTGACGTAAATTTCTTACGTTGATACAACGGACAGTTCAATACGTCATAAACCGTATAGGCTGGACCATTTGGAAGCTATGAGAACTGGTTTATTCTTCTTAAACTGCTAGGTCTTATGTACTTACATTATGTACGTGTAGGTTTGTACGTCATCTTATTAGCTAATCACGTGTACAATTCGTGCACAACGGTCATGAGAGTAATTATGACTGTTGACTTCTCATCTTGCATATATTTTTTTTTCCACATGTACCATGAATACGATTTACGTGTTTGTTAAAAAATAAAACTAATGATTGGAAAATGTTGTACGCGCATGGTAGAAACGATGTCGATTTTCATAAATTAGCAATATTTTCAATGTTCGCGGAAGAAAATGCAGGGAGAAAACTATTCGTGTTTTTTTTTTTTTTTCAAAGTTCAAGGAATTAATAATAAGCAGATAGACAATTTCCAAATGAATTAAATAACGTTTAGTATGTTCTATGAGATGGGTATAAATTCACGAGAGCAATAAAGATTTCATAAAGGAAAGTGAGATCACTGTGGTTTCTTTGTAATTACAGATTCGTTCCAATAATTCAATTATCTGTCGATCAATGCGCCGTGATATATTATTTTCCTATTTTTACGTGACCACGTGTGTCATATATTCTATAAATATTGAATAGCATCGAAGAGACATATTTGGGAACTTTAAATTTATTAATTGATAATTGTTTGGCACACATAAACCTCGATAAACAAAAAAGGTTTGAACATGTCTGTGAACCAAAGAAACAAATACATAAGACGCGATATTCGACTTCTTTTTTGACACTTTTCCCACGCTTTGTTGGCTATCTTTCGATCAAAGTACATATTTTAAACGAGGGTATACTGAGAAATGTCAACCGCCAAAGCACGAGGTATTATATTCTCTAATTACCAAGATAAGAAAAGCAAATATAATGTGCATAAATTTGATAGAAGAATCTTCAATTCGGTACAAAACGAAGTTAACGGAGATAAAATTGAAATTGTCGATTATTCGTCAATTCTAACGTCGCTGATTCAGAAATTTCATATCAAAATATGGAAGAAGCGTTGTTTGCACGTTTGCAGAATAGTTTTTCTTGGAAGATATTCAACATGCTGGAATTGTTTCATACATGTCCACGCGAAAAGAGTTAATAATCTTGTAACTTTGAAAATAAACGAAACCTTTCATAATAACGTGTCTATCGTAGAAACAATGGTATTTAAATCGCCATTCTCTTTGCTCTCCGAGAAATTCATTCTTAAATTATGTTATACTTGGCCCGTTATACCTCTAATAGACATAGTCACCCATAAAAATCATTGTATACCTTATGGAAATAATATCTTTATTTAGAAATATAATAATACTTTTGTAACAGTCTTTAGTACCGATACTGTTTGCATTCTATTTGATACTTTTGGTAAAATCGCTATTGAGTATTTGTACCTTTCCTAAAAATGGTAGCATCATTTTTCAAGAGTTGGGTATTTATCTTAGCAAATGACATTGAGGGACTTTTCACTGACTCAACAGAGTAATTTACATGTTAATGCGACTCTATGCCAGGCAATATAAATTGAGCAATACAATCCGATAATCTTACAGCTTTAGATAGATACGTGTAGAATGTTGGTGTATAATCTACTAGGGATTTCGGCGAGATAAGATAACCGTGGAAAATAATTAGGTTTTATGAAGTATAGTTTTCGATGTAGATGAACAGTAAAGAGTAATTACACAGTCATTAATCTTGTCTAGGACGTTTAAATTACTATTTATTGGTATGCATATTTTATAACTGAAATTGAAAATCTTTAGAAATACTAATTAAATAGTCAGCCTATTAAAATACAAAGTACTCGTATCTGTTGTATAGCTACAATACTAATTGCCGAGTTAATTGGTAATTATATAGGGTTTTCAATATACACCGAAACCGAATATATAATACCGAAGAGATAAATGCGATGAAAGTTTGAAATAAGTCATTTCAAATATAAATATGTTTTATTACTATACGATACTTGTCGGAAAGAATAGAAGATAGTCGTACGTTTATGAGGTGACTGTAAAGGTTTATTTATATAATTTCGAAATATTTTTAAGACAAACGTCAGATCATTCAGCTTCATTTTAATGTCATCGGGAAGATAACGACTTATATTACCTCTATAAATTTTAATAAGCCGAAATATAACTCGCTGCTACATCTGTATCTTATTTTTTATACGACAAGTATTCATTAACATGTCTTTACGTCAATAAGCTCCCATTTCTTTTATTTCTACGTACATTTTAATTTTCATTTTAATTACATTTTAATAAAATTCAATTCGAATAGGAGAAAGAATTATCCGACTGGATTGGATTGTTAAATCTAAATTTATAAATTAGGAATATATGTGTATGAGTTTGACAGAAGCTAAACTGGTCATAATCCATGTTTTGTTTCGCCGATTTCATTACCAATCTACGTGCATGATTAATGTTCAATCGTCAAAAAATAAATGACTTGCTTCCACAAGTTCATTTATCCTAAAGGGGTGGCACAAATAATAATAAACAAGATAAATTTTGAAAAATAATCATCACCTTTTTCTATTTCTTAACCTCGAGGTTGATCAATGTGTGCCTTCCGAGTGGTTCGTATATCAGATACATGATACGACGATCTTTCAATTTACAGCTTTAATTTCCTATGAAACCGGTCGTGCAGTACAATTAATATTGGAATTCACGAGGAGTTCCCATTTCTAGAAAAAATTCAAACATAACGTGGATATACTACGCGAGACTAATTTGATTCTGTCTTACGAAATTTTTGTTTGTCCTATCCAACTGTTTCAAAACTATTGCCTTGCCCAGTCATGCGAGACATAATGTATATTCATAACATGTGTTTGATACACCTTATTATTTTCCCTTGCTGTTTACTCGATACACGATTAATGCATAACATTCCATGTACATATTATGTACATTGTATAGCATCATGCACATAAGATCTATAGTTAAAATCGATATCTGTTCAATCTTTATTTTAACTTAATAGACGATAACTTATCTGAGTTATTTTATTTTTGTTATCAGTCATTTGAGTTATTCGTTTGATCATCATACTGACATTAAAACTGGCATCGTTTAACATCCATTTTATAATAGTATCTATTATTAACCGGGACGGAAGAATTTTGCAAGAAAGAACGAAATTACGAAAACCTATACTTTCCATATTACGCGTGTCGTTTATTTAATTATTTATCTTTCGTAAGAAACATATTTTCTGTTGTCCTATGCGTTGGAATTTCTAGCCCGTCAGCAAAATAATAGTTGCGTTTGGTTTGATAAGATTTTTACTGTTACGGAACGCATTACGATAGATTCGTACATTCTTTAATTTTTATGTTTTTTGAACACTCAAACTTCCAAATTATTAAATGTTTAAGCTTTCAAGCTTCTAAATTTTCCAATCTTCGAACTTTGGAATTTTTTCATCTTTATTGTGCACATCGCAATAAAACTTGTATTCCTCCATCGAATTACGCAATGAATTACGAATCAGATATTAAGAGAAATGTAAGGAATAAGAAATATATTTGACCCGGAGTTCGAACAAAATACAGATTAATACTCGCTGTCTCTCGTTTTTTCCCTAAATTATCTTTAACCACGTCTGGCGGAAAAAAATTTCTGTTTCGCTTTTTTTTTACTCGATTGCTACCCATATGCATATTTCATGCCTTTACCATCTATTAGATATACATTGCTCGAAAGCGCAAAGTACGCTTATACGTGCATTTATCTCTTACGTTACGGACAGAATCGGCGAAATAAGAAATTTGAAAGCGAAAGAAATGTTTTATAGCCCACTTCTATTAAATTTATTATCGGTGATATGCCTTGATAACTATTATCAACCTACTGATCTGATTCTTCAATATCGTAAAAGCAATAATCTTATAATTTTTAAACCGAAGTAACCTATTTTCTCAAAGATATTATATACGAAGGAAACCAGAGGAAATGTACTTTTATTCTGTAATATTTTGTTTACTATAGATCAACTACTCACAAAGTCACTATAGACGATCAAAGTGGTCAGTTTGGAATGTCTGTGTTTCAACGAGTTTCTGTTTGACAATAATAGATAAGATTAAATATTTATTGGAGATAAAAAATGGATATTGTACAACAACTTAACGAGAAAATGAAATTGTTTGGATTTTCGGATAATGTCTTTACAACTAGCAAATAATTATTTAACATGGAAAGAAGACTGGTAAGTATCCGTGTCGTATACAGGATATCGTATTCAAATTGAACGTCTAGTATGTTTTCTGTTATCGAAGATACGAAAGAATAATTAAGAGGATTTGTATCATGTCATTGAACTGGTCTTGCTATCGACTTGGTAGCACATATTATAAAGCATCAGTTTATAAAACAACAGATGTTAAAATGTAAGAAAAGTGTAGATGACCTTGGAATAATCTTTAAGACGACCTTGTTATGGAACTTTTCTTATTATCACCAGATGTACGTCATAAAATCATATAAAATTCACTTAGTCGTGTTTCATTTTATCTCCGGCTGATACAATTTAGATATTGGATTTGACATATCCTGTAAATACAACAGAAACTCATTTATGCGTTATGTTGGAAGGAAATCTTGGCCAATCGATCTTCTGTCGATTGATTTGAATTATCTGAACGAGTTATCATAGACGAGAATCGGTGAACTCTTGTTACATTACCGTGGGACTCTATTTATTCGAATTTTGTTTATTGAAGCGAAATTTTGGTATAAACTAAAATTCACAGCACGTAAGCCTTGACTTTCGTTTTAAAAACTCATATAGATATAAACGCAAACATTTTCATCTTTACCTCTATTTCGAACAAGACAGAAACAGCTCTTTAAATTCTATGAAAGATTAAACCATAAAGTTCAAGCGTAATTTGTTAGATTAAACTTAAATTATCGGTCTTAAACTTTAAGCTACGTAATATAATTAGATTCTTCTCTTTCTTTCTCAAGTTCCCAACAACTTGGTCTCTACTTATGCCTTTCTCTGTTTTCCTTCCCTAATCATCCTTTTATATAATTTCTAATTTTCATTAATTCGGAATTATTCCGCCGGTAAGCGAGAGAAATCACTGAACTCGTATCGTAGGAATTGTTTTCCCTTCTGATGCGTTTAGATAAATGGAACGGCAGCGTACGTGAACACCGTACACATTTGTTTATCGATAGATTTAGATAAATAGAATTTCATTGTAGAATACATGTTGTAATAGAGTACAAATGTATGCGTGTTCTTTTAAAATCTTCTTAATTCGAATGTAAACTGAAATGCAAATCAAACGCGCAGCGTCGCCGACGTCGTGCTCGCAATTCTTCCATAACGTGTAAAACAAGTAAGTAGGAGAATTATGTAGTGTAGGTTTGAACTGGACGAGACCAATCTCCTTCGAGATACAGATAATCATCCATCGCAGAGACTGACGCAAGTTAGTGCTACCATCTAAACTAGTAACGCGCGTTTTGTCCAGATCCAGTTCTCGAAACTTGAAAGAAATGCATTGTCATAGATCGAAAGGTGTTCTACATTTGCATAATATTTTTCGTGATCGAACGTAACATGACTTGCGGCGACAGCAATGCGGAGAAACACATTAACTCTGCGATGGAAATTTATCTTTCGCCTGTTTTACGTCGTAAATTGATATTCCTAGACTTTCATGTCTTATTCTGATTACAACATACAATTTATATAGTAAAATTTTAATAATTCCAAGCATATACGAGTTACAGCACAACTTACACAATGCTAATTCTTTAACAACCCAAACTAAAATGATTTCCTTTTTTTTTACAATTACTGAAAACATGTAGGTATTTTTGCCAAAACTAATATTGATTTTTATTCAAATAGAGGCGCGACTATATTTTCGTTTATTTTAATTAATATTGTTGGAATTATAATGATCGATATGCGGAATATTTAAATACATATTACAGACTCATAGTGCTACTGTTAACTTATATACAGACTTTATACAGGATTTCGAATACAAGAAAAAATATTGTCTATCGATCTTTGTGTAGAACAAGCTTTGGTATGTTCGGCGTTGCGATGAAAATTGCGCGTTATTGTATCATGTAAAAAATTCCACCGCAAAACAGAGCAGTAGCTTCGTCGTTCAGACGATTGTTTTAGTATACAACTATTTCAAGCATCTGTTCGAATAAATACCATGATTTAAAAGATCGCAGATCGTTTCTAGAAGTAGAATTATTTTAAGCATCTCGAGCACATATGGAAAAAGAAATGGGCAATAAAAACGAATAAAAATAAATGGAACGAAACGACGTTGAAAGCAGATTCTAGAATTAAACTGTTTACCAGATTTCTATCGCAGTGATTAATGAGTTACTTTGCGTCCTCGTTAAAAATATTGACGTTTCTACCTCCCGCGAAGGTCTCTCACATTGATAATCCTTAACGGCGACTACATATGTTTACCATTATTTACACAATTCCGAAGAGTTTATCAATAAACTGCTCTTGGATGGAGAACATTTAATCTGACTCAATGGTTCGGTTATTTAAGAATGAATCTAATGAGAAAATTTCAAGACTGTTAAGACTAGAAATGTAAGAAAAACTCGCGATATGTACTATTACACGCAATATTCTTACTTTCTCTGGCAATTTATTTTATACCTACGTTATACGAATTAATTTGGCAATGCACTCTAAATAATGTATATAAAATACGCGTATATAAAATGTGTATATAAAAATAAATAATAACTGAAATATAATTAAATATATAGCTCCAAAATCCTGGGAAACTTTAACATAGGTAGTAATAATTTAGATGGAATTAATGCCGATTATCGAATTTAAAGAATGTAATTTATCTAGTTACAGATTCGTTCCACTATCCAATTGCGAAGAGAGAAATTGGTTGTTTCTTATTCTTCGATCGTACTAATCGAGATTCAATATGATTACAATATATGTACATAGAAAGTATCTTGTTCGCCACTGCTTTAAAAAAATATGTGTAATTGTTAAACATGATTAGATACAATTATTGTACTACAATGGTATTCTTTACTATATACATATCGTGTACTGACAGCTATTCATAGTAGATTACATCTTGATAAATGAAACTATTGTCCGCTTTGATTTTACAGATCACTGTAACTTGATAAATGGATCGAATGTTTGCAGAACTCTTGACTTTCGGAATATCGAGATATTTTCCAATCTACACTTTTTGTCGCGTTAACGAGCGAAGATAATAATGTTAACTCACGATAATAAATTTCCTCGGTGATAAAAAAAATTATAGAACACGAAAAAACTGTCTAATGTATCTAATTGCCAGGATTTATTTCTGTTCTGCTTCTTCTTTTTCCTCATCTAACAAAATGTTTTAGCACATTGTTACAACCGAAGTCAATACGCTGTGTATCCAATATATCATTCGAACTGCGATCGTTACCAAAATAACATTTTCTAATTTGTTCAGTATATATCAAACAAAATTTGTATCGAAAACAGCGTACAAGAATTCTTTTTATCAATGAGAATTATTTTTTACAATTTCCTCCTTCAAACTATTGCTTTATTGTAGCAACCTAACTTAAAATACTCTTAAAAGTGTATTCTTGATTCTTTTCCTTTAATCACGAATTGTCAACATATTTTACGATCGCAACGAACAATACAAATTTTCTACAGTCACGATGAATGATTTTGAAACGTATCGATTAAACTCGATCGTGGCGAAAGTTTTCTCTACGTTGCTTAACTTACATATTACGTTATATACATTATAAACGACTTCAATAATTCCGATATTTTATACGAAAAATAATAAAAGCGGTCACGCAAGGCTCAGGATGAGTACAATTTTACCGACTTGAATTGCTCTTGGTATGTATATGGCTCGCCTACGTTGATTTAAAGCTTTAGAGGGGAAAAGTGGATTGATTGACCATACTGACCTTGGACGTGTTGGCAGTTAACGCTAATTTGTTCTAATAGATTAAGTTAAGCAAATTTAGCAAGTAGTAAAAGCTGTCAAGTAATTCTATTATCGCGAAATATATTTCCTCGAAATCGATTTAACAGTTTGTCGCTTTATACTAATCTGCGCAGTCTGAAAATATTAAATCAATTGATCCATATGTTTCATCATTTTATTCGTGCGCACGAAAATGTAGAATTTTCTGTTTTTTTTTTTTTTTTTTTTTTTTTACGAAACTAGATAGTTGTAATCTATGCAGAAATTTACTCTACTCGTTTAACCCACCGTAATCATGATTCTTTAAATTCGAAATATACGTACCGCAAACGCAGTAACCGCGCGTAAAATATAACAAATGAAATTCATAAACGCGTAATGATAGTAATAAGAACCGATTAAAGAAGATTGTTTATACGATCGAATAAAATCATAAAAGTTAGCAAGTAGGTGATGAAGATTAAGTATATAGATAAAGTTTGATTTAATTGAAATTGTCGTTGAGCAGCAATGTTCATTTTGATCGCATGTTACGATGGCATTTTAAGAATAAAGTAATCTACCGAATTAACTGACTTTTGTATGCACATCTCGATTCATCGTGTATAATCCGTGATTCATTTCTTGACTTTATAAAAGCCTGATTGAAATTCTTACTTCTTGATTGAGGCTCTTACTTCGATTGTATAAGAACAAACTGTTTGAAATTCTTTGTCGTGCTTGAAAATGTGAAGATTTTATCAATAAACTGTTCTAAGTGAAAATTTTGTTGTCGTTTATTCTACACGTAATACGCGTACATCAATTTCTCTACGTTTAATAATTTATACCTTATGATCATTCGGTTATTTAAAGAATGATCTTTGCTTAATTTCTTTTTTTATCGAAATACGTATGCTTTTACGTCGTTTTATCTATGGCGATCTAAAATTTATAAAGCGGAGAGGAAAAGTATGGTCGCAAGTTTTCCTCCAGTCTCTCTGAGAGTGTTTGCGTAGTTTCATTCTTGTTACAATCACAACCGAAATTAAGAAATTTCTTGTAAATATTATCGTATCTCGAGCGTTGTTTCTTTTTTACACGTATACTGATTAAAAAATATTTTATCAACAAAACTGCTTATCCTCTTTATTGTGTTTATCACGACAAATATTTTTTAAAAGATCTTTTCGTGTGTACATAGGCAATAACGTGCCTCTTTCTGGATATCTAAAGTAAATTACGACGCATAAGAAACGAATCGATCTTACAAAAACTATCTTACGATAAACAATATATTAATACTGTGAAAATAGAAAGTATAGATAAAATAGAATTTTTTGTGACTTTCGATCTTTTTCCAGAAGAATGGAATTTTCCACGCGAGTGACGTAGTTTGAAGTAAAGCTTAATCAAGACCAAAGGAAGCGATTAAATGGAACAGATTACTCAGACATTTTGATTTATTTGGCTCGTCAAATAACGATCGATAACATCGAAATTACTCGAACCCTGTTTTCCTTTCACGTTACACAGATTGTGTGTTGATTTTCGAGCGAAATTTTCCAAAATTGAGAAATTAGCTATGAATAAGCTTTATTTGTACAAGAACGTAACGGTGTTCTTATCTTTCGGTAGCTAAACGCATGGTCATGACGTGCGAGTGTTGTCAGTAGTCCGGAAACCATCGAGGTTAACGGTCATCGGTAAATTCTTTCCAGCGCAAACGACGCGGACGTTCCGTGTTTTGCAATCGCTTTAATCTGTATCGCTGTTAATTGTAATTTCTCAAGTTGCCCGATAGAATATTCGCATAGCAAAACATTAAATAGACAAGCGTTGTACAAATATCTAGAACATTGAAAATCGGACGAGAAACCTAGTCGTTCGATTTCTTTATTCTGTCACCGAATACAATAACTTCAGATATTAGAGATACTGCTCTTTTAATTACTCTTTTTCCCACTTCTGGATCTTGCGTATTTACCGGAAATTCAAAGGTAGAAAAATGCGTGTATACGCGGTATAAAGCGTCTAGAGCAGAATTATATTTAAGTAACGAGTTATCATTTTTGATAGGTCAAAGAAATCTCTGTTTTAGCTTATTCGTAGTTACACCTCTTTAGTTACTATACTACTGTATTATTTGTAGATATTACTATTTTCTGTTCCTCCTTTTTTCTTTCTAATATACCGCAGCGTGTTTGTAAATCGAAACTTGCAAGTGCTTTCACTCGCCGGTGCCTTAGATTCGATTAGCAAAACTACACTCAAGCGGAAATATTCGATTTATTCGCTTCTACTCGTTAACTCGGACGAAATAAAAGAATAGAAAAAGAAAGAAAAGACAGAACAAAAAGAATACGACATTAAAATTCACAAAAGCAAAGATCCGCGACGTTTTTTTCATCTTCGGCAGGGAACATCCTATTTAACGCTGTTCACAGATGAATAAGTTTTGAATATCCAACTACGTGCACCTGTCGGTGAGAACGTACACGCGAATATACACGTATGTACTTTCTAGAGGAGCTTGTTGGTCTGCTTTCTAAATTTTTCAGCGAACCAACAAACGAAAGAGAAGAAGCTTCGGTAACAAACGACGAAACGAAGAGACACAGCTTGGTTACAGTTTCCTCATAGCCAATGATAAAACTCCGTGCCGTCCCATTGTGCCACTGCATTTCGCCCGATAAGAATCTAATCGAAAACACGGAGCGCTGTTAACGCGTGACAGACACTCCTATATAAGGCTAAGTGAGAGGTTGGCGTACAAGCTTCTCGTAGCTGTGTATCATTCAGCATGGTTCGACAGCCGTGGTTCGATCAGTGCGGCGACAACAGGTGCGTTGATCGGTTCCCTCGGGAAAGGAAAACACGCTGCGGTGTAAATGAGAAAAGAGAAAAGTAGGGAGGGGGAGGGACGACAGAACGTACAGAGAAGAGAAGAAGAGGAGGGTCTGTAAGGTGGAGGAGGAGAGGCGAGCAGATATAAGAAAGAAGAGGGAGAAAATCATTGGCGAGGGAACGGGAACGGGAACGGGAACGGGAGCGTTCTTGGTTCAAGTCAGTCCAGCGAAGTCCGTCGAAGGTGAAAAGTCTCTCCGTCTTGCTTCCTCTTCTTCAATTCTGTTTTCCAACGAACGAGAGAGACTCTACCCACGATCACCTTGCCCGTTACTTTTAACGCGCAAATACCGCGCGTGGTCGCGTGCTAGTGCAGAGAAAGAGAGAGAGAGAGAGAGAGAAAGAAAGAAAGAAAGAGAGAGAGAGAGAGAGATATATCTATATACTACACATAGCTGATCGGGAGAGGAGTGCACGCGCGCGCGGGGTCTCGTGCGTGCCTGTCTGTGTAGCAAACGCGTGTCCGTGAAGTTTTCTATCGTTCTAAAGGATAGAAGAGATATTGGTGTCGATGCTGTATGAAATTCGAAGCTAACCGAGAGATCGCGGGGAGACTGACTGACTTGTCGCATCGATGAAAACTTGTCGGATTCTAAGTATGTTTCAGGATCTAACGCTTGATTAGCCCGTCGCCATCTTCTTCTTATACGCGGTTGACAGCTTGAGTGCATTTCAAAGTATCGCATTGTTCCTATCGAGTGTGCGCATATATATATCGGATATATACGTATATAAAGGTCGTTGTTTTGGTGCATCTATGTGTCCTTGCCGTGCGGTCGTACCCTACCCTCGCGCCGACAAACGATAGCCCAGGTCGATTCTGCCGATTTCAGCCTACTATGTTGGAATTCTCCGTACAACATGCCGAAGTCGGTACGTACAACCAACATTTCATGTCCAGCATGCTGCACGGCCTACGTGGATCGCATGTGGTAAAGAAAGTGCTTTCTCGTTTGCCCATCTTTTGTGTAACTCGTGGCTGACCTTTCAGGTGCCCAACGCACGATCCACTCCGTGCAGTGGAACGAGACGTTCGTTTCTGTTTCTGCTTCTGTACGGCTATAACTACGTCGTTACCTTGTTTTTCTCTTCTCTCCTATACGTACGTAGTTTATGTACATTATGGATTTTGTCGAATTTCTTCCCATACTCCTCTTTCTTTCGTCCTTCGAAATATTTATATTCTCCTGTACGCGTTATGTTCGTTCGAATGCGCGAGTTTCGCATAAAAAGTCGCGGACAACGATAAAAACGACACTTTTTCTCTTTCGCGCATCGTTGATACATAATCAGCCGGATTAAATGACTTTGTTACGCTCCTCCTCTTCGAACGTTCCCCCATTACGAGTTAAATTATAATCGGCAAAACTAGTTATCCCGCTTAATAGACGAGTGAACAGAGAAAATATAGGTTGAACATGGGGATCGCTATATTGAACGCTGCAATAAAGTCATCGTTGTACGCGCGTAATAAAGTATCACCGCGATCATTCAATTGAAAACTGCTGTCATTCGAGGTTCAAGAACAAACCTGCGAACAGTCTCCTGCAATAATCTATCTGTATATATACCTGTAATAATCTGACGGCACGTCCGTTTTTCTTTTATGCTCGTACAGTGATTCACCAAAATATACTAACACTTACCGTGCACAACACCTTTATACATATATTGTAAGTTTTATATAAAACATTTTGAAATTTCTTTGCCGTTGTAACGCGACACGGTTATTACGATCGTGTTGATAAAATGTAAAGACAATCTACGAATGTATATAGAGATTACAAGAGACTTGCTGTAAACATATAATCAGCGAGAGATTAGTATACAGTGTGGATAGTCGTTTTAAACTAATAACGAGTGTTGAGGATAGCCCCCGTTGATCGTAAAGACTTATCGATATAATGGATAACCGACTGTTTAAGTACGTTAAATCGATTTAATTAATTAAATATCTTGTAGCCTCTGTGTTAACTTTCAGATCTGCTTCAAACTTTACCAATAGAATCGCGATAGTCGTGTCTCGTTACTAGGCCGCGTATATTTTATAGAAACTCGTATTTTTTACGAAATAAAAAATCTAGGTAGAGAATCATTTTACCTATAAAATATTATAATAGGTATTTTGCTTTGGATATCCTATATATTTTTGCATATTGTGCGTATAATTCTATGTATGTTTGAACTTTAGAATTTTCCATAAACGCATAAAATTCCGCAGTCTACTTATTGGCGCTTATTAGTGTCGATTTAATTTTAAAATGTTTCGTGTAACATACATAAAATACATGTACGAAAGGTTCCTGCAATCGTTGGAATACTTTCGCAAGGTATTGTACGTTTCACGATTATCGTTTCCTTTATATCGTAATGTTAAGCCGCACGATTCGTACGGACGAGATACAAAAATATTCTGTGCCGATATTTGTCCGCTCCTTTCATATGACAAGCGAGGCTGCATGCACGCTTGAAAAATTTATTACGAGAAGCGATAAAATGATCTTACTGTGCCGACGTGCCTGGTGAATTTTACGTTTCGCGTCTCCTTCTCTCTTAATCTCCGACGTAAATGGTGCAAATAAACGTATTACGTTTTTAGATAACAGCCACGCTTCTTTTTTCGCCTCGTCGAAAAGTAAGAAGCCACAGGTAGCTAGGAGAATCGGAGTTTGCTCGAAAACACGAGATACATACTGCAGTGTAGCAATCTTTCATTGAGATTGTGTGACGTAAAATTGATGATGCGTTCGCTCATTTTCATGCACAGTACGCTACCCGCTGAAGTATCACAATTGTTTGCCAAGTATCCAAGGTTATACTTCTCGTTAAAGGCCAATTACAATATTTCTTATTAATTTTTTGTAACTCTCTTCTTTAAGATTCTCTGCCTTATCTGTTTATTATCTGGGATTATCTGGGAATTTCAATAAAAATCAATTCGAGATAAAGATTTATTGGGCGGATAGAGTTTTTCTCGCGGATATTCGCCTTTATGATTTAAATCGTAATTTTATTACGAATACATTATCCAACTCTCGATCGAAGAATTGAATCGTCTTCCTCGATCGCGGTAACAGTATCAATGTAACATTCGATAAGTGTTTCGCTTAAAAAATTCGTACAATTAATTCGTGTGTCAATTGTAATTCCTGTAAAATATAGGTAAATCGGTCGTTCAATCGATTTAGTTAATCCTATCCCTTCGTTAAATTATTCATCGTGCAAAGTAAAGCATTATATTAACGTTCTATTAATATTCTAATTGTATAATATTCTATATATTGTATATATGTATATATGTGTATATATATATATATATATTGTATTATTATATTATATATATATATTATAAATATATATATATAATATATATACATATATATATAATATAATAATACAATATATATATATATATATTGCATTATTACAATTAGAATCGTATACAAATATTTTATACGCTCGAATCGCGATTTATTTAGTTGAGTTATATCGAATAAAAAAATTCAACAATTAGTCGGAGATAGCAAAGCTTGGACGTTGAACCGTAACAAGATATTTGTAAATTCCAAATTTTATATTATGTTCTTTCAATTTTACGTAACTGATATCACTCATGATTTTTATGGTTATTTGCCAAACAGAGATTAATTAATATTTATAATCTATCTATTGGTTGTTGGATAATAACGCAAAAGAAAACGTATTAACGTCACGAAAGACACTGTTTGGTGTGAAGAAAATACTTTCGCAGCTTTTACGATGATTCGTGTGAATCGGCCAGTTGTGGATATAACATAAACGTTGAAGCTACACGCAGTAATCGTCGTAACGTAAACATAGCAACCTACAATTATAATTGTCCTTGAATAATAATCTTTGAATTCCGGTTGAGCCACGTGGTTCTCGTTGGTTTTCGTTTCGTTCAGCGATTTCAAATTGAACGATTCAATGATGGTCAGTAACATAACAAATCTGGATAATCGATAAGGCGCTATAGTATAATATTAATATTAATTTGTCGCTTCGTTCAGACTTTGTTAAATTCACGAAGATGTTATGGACTTTGCATTGGTAGTTGCCATTGATTTGCATATTCGATGAACTTGCCTTTAACAACGATGGTAACAATTACCTGCTGTTATTACAATGTATGATAATTCAATCGGTTATCACATTACGTATACATAATATAGCAATATACTGCACGGTAACAATGCAAATTGTAGAAGAAATATTTTCATTCACAAATCACCGAAGAACAGCGTTAATTAATAACGTTCGTTTCCTCAGAAATTTGTTCTTTGTGTTACTTTTCTAGTATCCCTTTATTACAAAAAAAAAGAGCAACTCGAAAAATGGTTTCTTTAAAATCTTTGGAAGTTATACGGAGAAAAGATAAAAAATGATATTTGATTTACTGTTTTACGAATATTATTCTCTTTCTGACAAAAAATTTCAATTATACCTTAAACGCATAATTTCTCTAAATATGATAAAACATTTTCAAATCGCCAATCTATGTGGTAGGGAGTAAGTAATATGACAAAAACGATTCTAAAAACTTATCTGGTTACCTTGTATATTTTTGTTTCAAGAGAGAATGTGTTCTATGCTGTACTACGTAGATTAATAACATAACGTGTTCCTACGTTCAAAAATAATTCTTTGTATCTTTTAAAAAGAGCTAATGGTTTTGAATTGTACATCCTTTCAATGCTACGGTACGATATAATCTATTTTATTAGTAGGAAAAGATTCGTGCAGCTGGTATAATAGAGTAATAAAATGAGCGATATTAAGACACCAATTGCCGACCTTGCATAGCTATAGATTTATTTTCCGGTACTGTTAACTTCCTGAAAGTGAGCTTGTTATGAAGTTTATTCTCGTTGAATGAGAATTAGCGTAACTTCTTAGTGTGCGGTCGACGTTCTTGTATCTTTTTTCCGGTCTGTTGTACTAGCAGGATTTTAATGTTGCACGTTCACGTGTCATTGATCGCGTTGAAGGCTTTTTTGGCGGAAAAAAGAAATTGATTACGCTTCGTTCCGTGCAATGCAAATTAATCGTTTATCCTCGTTCAAACGCGTACTACAACTGTTAAATGACAATAGGAAGATTTGTTTTGTATATGAACCGTGGCAGGTTGAGAATCACATTGACGAGTCGAAGTTAATGGTTAGAAATTCCTTTGAGATCGCTCGAAAACGCTGATTCTATTTCTAATATAATTAGCGAAATTTTACAGGTTGCAAATTACAAATTACCAAATTATCAATAAATTCTCCTACACAGCTGGAATGAATATGATAATAAAATTGTTGATAAAAGAGGCAACAAATTAAATAGATTAGTTAATCAAACTACTTTAAAGTAAATTCTATAAATCCGATTATCCTATCTCACGTATAATATTTACAATTGAAATACTTAACAATTTGTTACTTGTTATTCCACTAGTATACTAATATTACTAGTTATATAATAAATTGTTGTGTAAGACTGTCCAAGTAAATTGAAGTTTTGTTGACTCGCGTCAATGCTTCGTTTTTTCCATCAACTTGTAGAATAGCTGTAGCGATAGCCACGCATGATCTACGTTCGTATTAGAGTTTCCAAAGTCAATTGAAAGCAAATCGTATATCATTCATTGGGCATATATCGAATCGTTTGGAATAGGTTGAAGACAAAGACTTTTGAGGCATTCTTATCATTAAAATAAAGAAAAAAGTAGCTGGACGGTTTTGGTTAGATCGGGGCCTCCTCAAATTTTTACGAAATAACGCGATAGTATGATCTAAGAACGTTTAGAATTACGCAGAAAACGAAGTACGTATCATTGAGCTTTAATCTACATTTGTGTTTGTTCCTGTTTACTAGAAAGTTTCAGCGGAGAAACCAGTTGCATTTCATGTTTCTGCCAGAATTTTTTCTAGACTAGACCGATTAAATCTTTTTTGAGATCTGTCGTCGTAATATTGCAATCAGATTACGACGAATAGTCGTGTCAGTAGAGAAAAAAAATGACGAATAATAAGTTTTCTTTTATCTGTCTTTGATAATTACTTGGAAGTCATACGATAAGAAGCGTTACTGTTAACAACTGTTTACAAAGGCCGTTTTATACGTCGTTTTATAAGAAAATGACCGATCAAATAAAAAATTGAATCACGCATTAAATACACGACTTTTGGGAAATATCCGACTGCATATATTTTAACTGCTAATAGAAAATATCGTTTAAGTGTTAGTACTAGATATAAGATGAGATATGTGTGTTTGGGATGGGAGTGTGGATAAGTGTGGGTCTTTGTACGTAACGAGTGTTCTAAGTAAACTACGAGAACGAGTAAAAGTTGGAAATACGTAAGGCAAGTCCCTTCTCCGAGCCGTAAACCCGAGAAACAAATAAAGTATACTAATAGAAAATGTTAATCTCAACAATATATCATTCGATGGTTTTTAAATTGAGATTCTATTTGGAAAATTGTCCAGCCTACGTAAACACTCGTGATTCGAAATAGTTTAATCTTCTTTCGCCACTGTCTCTATATTTTATAAATTGCTTATCTTTGCTATTTTGATAGTTTCTTTCAAATTTACCCATGTCGAAAACGTACGTTGTATCAGCATTATTGCTTTTTGTAACGTCACTCGGCTGTTGCTTGCCAGCGTGTATATACGTGTGCGTATAGATAAGCAGCATACTTTCTACTGTACAATTAATGAGTATTATGTGGAAAAATATATACTCCCGTTCACAAGTCACTGGACGCTTGCATACAAGATAAATCGATTACTTGCTTTGAGCAAAATTAATGTAGTACGCATACTCTTAACGTTGTGTAATTTCAACATTTGACATAAATGCTAACTTCGTTTCATAATGTAGATTATCTCATGGTATAAAGTCGTACATATTTTAATTCAACCGAGTGACTTGCGGGTAAACTGTATAATATCAATGCAGAAAGTCGTATCAACATTCAAAGGATAATTTTTTCGAAAACAAGCAAGTGTCCGGTGGCTTATGAACGGGACTGTATATGAAATTTAGCGTTAGATCGCTTCGATACGTTGCTACTTCGATCTACAAATAAGTGCATCAACGACGTGTACAACGACATGGATATGTGTTTCGGCCATTCAGAAGCCGAGTCGATTAACTCTATTATCCAAGAATTTTATTAGAGAATATACGCACACTAAAGATTACTATTTAATTCTCGAAAAATCGAACGATCAACCTCGATAAAATTGTATCGACCTTTACGCGATTCATATGCATTAGAACTTTTCTTCTGGACGAATGTATATGAACTACGTGTTAAAAGAGCATATCGTAAACGTTCCGATTTAGCTAAAGATTTAGCCAAACAGATGCGCGATTGATACGAAATCCTACAAATATATGTATTTCTTTAGCAATACAAATTTCCATTATTTTCTTATCACTGACCATGGTATTTGCAACTTTTACGTTTCAATTTCTACATACATAGATAAGCAAGGAATGCACCTTGTTATCAATGATAGCGTACCTATTCCGCGAATAACTAACAATTTCAAAGAGAATATTTATCCGTGAAGCATGGAAGGCCGCGATCACTTTCTAGGGCGCGTATGTTTATAACGCGGTGTGCATTAATAATTGCGTTTAAGAAACGTTAAATAAAGACGAGAGTACAGAACGATCTTGTTTGTCTTGGTTTCAGCTCTTTCCACGGCCACCGAGGATGTGGGAGATGGAATTCAAGGGCACGATAATGACACCGGTGAGTAAAGTTTGACGAACGAGTTCAACTATCATAAATTTAATTTATATTACATAAGAAATATATTTGATATCTACCAGGATGGATATCACACTTCCATCTTGCTATATCGTCCAAGTTGCTACTTCGAATCAAGGTCGATTTACCTCTAGCCGACACGTTATTCCGTGTAATATATGGAATTAGGAAGTTCCATACTCCCACTTTACGATCACCTTGAACGGCGATCTTTATTCTCCTAAATACGATCGTATATACTTGTCTCGTTGGAATTTATTTTTTAGCTTTTGTTCGAAAATTCTATAAAGAAACGCGCGCACACATACACAGAATATATAATATACGCTTTAAAAACGATCGGCTACGTTAAAAACCTATTTGTATGTGTATTTTACACATTTATCGTCGAAACTCCTAGCGTTTATTTGCAAATTTGATAAAACGTGTATTATATATTGAATTCATATATTGGATTATATATTGGAAATATTGGATTCGTTTAAAATTCAATTGTATCCTCGTTAAGCTATTTTTAAACTATATCTCGGCTGAAGCTCGATATCTTCAAGAATCGACGATTGAGAAAAATATTGTAATAGTAGTGTAACACGTAATTAACCTTGTTATATAAAGTCCGGTAATATCTGGTTTTCTCACGGAATTAACCGATATCTGTATCAAAGAAGAATCTGTATCAATTACAGAATTACAGACGAACAAATTTAATGTACAATTTAAAAGATACAATTCGAGGAAAGCGTTTACGTTGGATATAGATGGGCCATTAAGTAAATTCTAAAACGTTTCCAATTATCTAAGAGTTTTATAATTTAATTCGAGGAAACCAATTATCCTCTCCTCCTTTGAATTTGAAGCGAACGTCGGTAAATTCCTATTTCATCGCGTATTTACAGCCATCGATTCTTCAGAATTTCATAATTTAAAAATAATTAGGCGACGACATCCATCGTTAAAAAAATGATAGATACGG
Source organism: Bombus superbus (assembly GCA_014737385.1). NCBI lineage: Eukaryota > Metazoa > Arthropoda > Insecta > Hymenoptera > Apidae > Bombus > Bombus superbus. Next base: position 4,008,774 of record JACXIK010000041.1, on the reverse strand, counting down.
AAGACGAATGTTCTCGTTTCGACACAGATACGTGCCTGATTTTATTTTCGACGCAATAGAAGACGCTTCAACGAAATTTTCGTAATTTTATTGCGTTGCTTTGCTGGTAGGCTGCAGTTGGCTTGTTTCTATTGATTATACGTAGATACAATGTGCACCTGTCGGATGTAATCTAGACCTAGCTTATACTGGAATGTGTATCTCGGCTATGCTTAGTCATACCTATCCTAGAACCGACTAATTTGTCACTTCGGAAGAAACCTAGCCTCATACGATCATCAATGACCTCACACGTGTTGCAAGTCGTTATAATTGTTCGCGGTACGACTTATACATACTCGCATATATAAGTAGAATATTATGAAGCCACTAAATCATGGATATGTATGCAGTTTAGCTATAGTCGAGTGAAAATTAAACGAATCCCACAAGACCAAATCTTTATCGAGATTCCATAACTCTATGACTTGATTAAACGCTATCATCTTTATATAATACAATTACAAACGCGTGTACAGAAATCGTGTAACACGACGAATATTCTAATAAAGGAAGAAAACAAATTCAAACGTATCTATCGAATAGAAATGAAAGATGCTAGATTATTCTTTTAGGTTCGTAGGAAATGATTAAAGATAGGAAAGATTCGTTTTAAGACCTTAAGGTAACGTTCCCGTTCTAAGAAACGTCGAGAGAGTTGAAAGTTTTCCGAAATTTCGCAAGCTTGCAAAACGTTGATAATAACAGCGAAGAAAAAGATCAGTACAGAACATTATCGCGAAAGATTTTTAGGCTACTATCATATATTCGCTGAAACGTGTCAAGGAATCTATTTATCGTCTGAAATTCACAGATACGCTCGTTAATCGTCCGTGAAATCATCGATCGATATTTCTCCTGCTGCTTCATCCACCTTCTCTTACGCCGTGCCAAAGAATTCGATACAGAAATCTTATCTGTAACGTCCAATTTATTCGCCGTACCTTGCTTTGAAATCATGGACTTTAGATGTTGATATACCTTTTATATTTGAAAGAAAGGTTAATCGATAATCTGAAAATTCTTCTTTATCTTGCTCCCCTCTACGCTGATAAATTTACGATACGTAGGAAGAGATTGCGAGTTGTTTTCGCGTTACCTTTGCCCATATGTCTGTTAGGCATTTCTTACATGCGATTCGAGTCGTTTTCATCGGCAATTCGTGAAGGGCTATATGCTTTTAAGCGGTTACACTTGCCGTACACATTCGGTCCAGGGTCGACTAGTCCAGTTCCACGAGTGAACGGCGATTAATACACGTTTGTGTATTTATTCTCTAGAGTTTTCGATTGATGCATTCGATCGGCTAAACTCGAGATCGCGAGATCGTCACTTTATACCACGGTCGTTACGGTTCGGAGTAATTAACCGTAACGAAATGAAATTTCCTCGTTTCCTATTCACGTACGTACGTACCGATGTGCGAAAGAAGTAGACCATCTACGATACCGATCTTATAACGACGATCGATCGTATTTTTATGAAATACCCTTTGCATGGTTACGTATAGAAACGATTTTTATTAGGTTGTCCGAAAAGTTTCTTTCGTTTTGTAAGGAAATAATGGATGCGCCGCGTTCTCTGTTTTATATTATTTTTGTCGAACCACCTATGATCGTAATAATAAAAATAGAACAAAATGAATCCTACATGATACGATAAAGTAATATAAGACGAAAAGAGCGTCTATTATTTCCTTACAAACGAAAAGAACTTTCCTCGTGCTGATAACTTATAGTTCTTCTTGGTTTATAACATTTCGATAAGTAAAGTCTTAGATTAAATGTTGTACGATACACGAGAAGGGAGGAAATCGAGAATTTCGGAAAAAATTTTGTTATGAGGAGAAGAAGAAGTTGTCGCGTATGCAAATACAGTAATTATAATAATATCCAAAAAAATATTAGTTATTCGAAAATAGTCGATATTTTTTTATGAGGTCGTTAATGATAATCCTTAAATTATTATTTGGACGCGAGTAATTAATATGACGCGCTATAATTTAGCACCTTCAAATT